>CM019714.1:13115622-13368122 GCA_009760885.1 Achatina immaculata | reverse complement strand
GGTAGTTAGGTAGACAGACAGACAGACAGGAAGGTAGGTAGACAGACAGACAGACATGTAGGTAGGTTATGTATGTGGATACGTAGACAGATTGATTGATTGATTGATTGATTGATCTTTATTTCAAAAGGGTTAAGAATTGGGCACGCAGGCCCGTCTGACATTCTGCCCTTTATCATACATATTTCACTCTATTCCAGACATTCTACAAATATGCTGTTCATATAACAAACATAACAACATTGAATCTGTGAGACATAAAATAAAATATAACATTTACGTTTCGCTCTTACACATTCACTCAGTACAGAAGTAACTACATACATTATAAATGACTATCTACTAAACAACATTTTCGGGACTATTCAGAAAACAATTAATTGTATTCGGTGTCTGTAAGAGCAGCTTAAGATAACTTTTAAGTTTTATAATTCATGGAGGCATGTAGTCGACATCAAATAGATATTGGGAAAGCTTGTAGTTGTAGGAAGGAGTATAATTTATATTTTTTATATAGGATGGGAGGGTATTCCAAAGATGAGCAGCAGAATAACTAAAGCTTTTCTTGTTAAGATCAAGTCTAGGTTTTGGAAGACATATGTTGTTCAAGCGTTGGCTGCACAGACAGGTAGGTAGGTAGATAATTAGTTAGGTATACAGACAGACAGACAGACAGACAGACAGACAGACAGACAGATAGATAGATAGATAGATAGATAGATAGATAGATAGATAGATAGATAGATAGATAGATAGATAGGCAGACAGGCAGACAGGTAGGTAGGTAAGTAGGTAGGTAGACAGACAGACAGGTAGGTAGGTTGGTAGACAGACAGACAGGTAGTTAGGTAGACAGACAGACAGGTAGGTAGGTAGGTAGACAGACAGATAGACAGACAGGTAGGTAGGTAGGTTGATAGATAGATAGATAGATAGATAGATAGATAGATAGATAGATAGATAGATAGATAGATAGATAGATAGATAGATAGATAGATAGATATTCTCTGTGACACTTAGGGAGCTTAAACTTTTGTTACAATCAGTTAACATTAGAGAAAACCTGTTTATTACACTACATAATCAGTTAACATTAGAGAAAACCTGTTTATTACACTACATAATCAGTTAACATTAGAGAAAACCTGTTTATTACACTACATAATCAGTTAACATTAGAGAAAACCTGTTTATTACACTACATAATCAGTTAACATTAGAGAAAACCTGTTTATTACACTACATAATCAGTTAACATTAGAGAAAATCTGTTTATTACACTACATAATCAGTTAACATTAGAGAAAACCTGTTTATTACACTACATAATCAGTTAACAATAGAGAAAACATGTTTATTACACTACATAATCAGTTAACAATAGAGAAAACCTGTTTATTACACTACATAATCAGTTAACAATAGAGAAAACTTGTTTCTTACACTACATAATCAGTTAACAATAGAGAAAACGTTTTGTTGCATTATATAATCCCTTAGAAATGGAACACACTTCGGTTGCATTCTGGAATCAGTCAAAAAGAGATTAAATCTGTACGACAGCTGTTAAATAGAGAGCATTTCGACAAATATTAAAATGCCAGATATTCGTCCCTACTCTCTCTTAGACATTACGGACAACCCTTTCTTGTGTGAAAGAAACTTCACAGTTGTAATCTCTTTCTTGTGTGAAAGAAACGTCACAGTTGTAATCTCTTTCTTGTGTGAAAGAAACGTCACAGCTGTAATCTCTTTCTTGTGTGAAAGAAACGTCACAGTTGTAATCTCTTTCTTGTGTGAAAGAAACGTCACAGTTTTAATCTCTTTCTTGTGTGAAAGAAACGTCACAGTTGTAATCTCTTTCTTGTGTGAAAGAAACGTCACAGTTGTAATCTCTTTCTTGTGTGAAAGAAACGTCACAGCTGTAATCTCTTTCTTGTGTGAAAGAAACGTCACAGCTGTAATCTCTTTCTTGTGTGAAAGAAACGTCACAGTTGTAATCTCTTTCCTGTGACTGATTAAAAATAAAGAATATAAATTGTTGGTGGGTCATGCATTTGTTGTTGGCTAAGTTATAGAAATGGGTACCTAACTCTCCTTTGAACTGGGGAAGTACAGGCTGATCATATCTACCTCTTGTAAGCAGACAGGTCAAAGTAAATAGGGCAACTAACGCCCTGTCCTATAGAATTGTTGCCCTTGCAACTGTTACCTGAAAATTGTAAATATTAAAGATATACTCTGAATTTTAACTATTAAAGATCTACTGTGAATTTTAACTATTAAAAATCTACTGTGAAATTTAACTATTAAAAATCTACTGTGAATTTTAACTATTAAAAATCTACTGTGAATTTTAACTATTAAAGATCTACTGTGAAATTTAACTATTAAAGATCTCTCTCTCTCTCTCTCTGAACCTTAAGTGCCCAGGGCACATGGGGCTTCTACTGTGATCTACTGTGAGTTTAATAGTTAAACTCACAGTAGATCTTTAATAGTTAAACTCACAGTACATCTTTAATAGTTAAACTCACAGTACATCTTTAATAGTTAAAGATCTACTGTGAGTTTAACTATTAAAGATCTACTGGCATTGATTTGGGGACCAAAAAAATTCTGTTAACGGATCCGCTCTATTTCTCTGTGTTGGACATTCATCACTATTCTCTATGTTGGACATTCATCACTATTCTCTATGTTGGACATTCATCACTATTCTCTATGTTGGACATTCATCACTATTCTCTATGTTGGACATTCATCACTATTCTCTATGTTGGACATTCATCACTATTCTCTATGTTGGACATTCATCACTGTTCTCTATGTTGGACATTCATCACTATTCTCTATGTTGGACATTCATCACTGTTCTCTATGTTGGACATTCATCACTATTCTCTATGTTGGACATTCATCACTGTTCTTTATGTTGGACATTCATCACTATTCTTTGTTTTGGACATTCATCACTATTCTCTATGTTGGACATTCATCACTATTCTCTATGTTGGACATTCATCACTGTTCTCTATGTTGGACATTCATCACTATTCTCTATGTTGGACATTCATCACTATTCTTTGTTTTGGACATTCATCACTATTCTCTATGTTGGACATTCATCACTATTCTTTGTTTTGGACATTCATCACTATTCTCTATGTTGGACATTCATGACTATTCTCTGTGTTGGACATTCATGACTATTCTCAGTGTTGGACATTCATCACTATTCTCTGTGTTGGACATTCATGACTATTCTCTGTGTTGGACATTCATCACTATTCTCAGTGTTGGACATTCATGACTATTCTCTGTGTTGGACATTCATGACTATTCTCTGTGTTGGACATTCATCACTATTCTCTGTGTTGGACATTCATGACTATTCTCTGTGTTGGACATTCATCACTATTCTCAGTGTTGGACATTCATCACTATTCTCTATGTTGGACATTCATGACTATTCTCAGTGTTGGACATTCATCACTATTCTCTGTGTTGGACATTCATGACTATTCTCTGTGTTGGACATTCATCACTATTCTCAGTGTTGGACATTCATCACTATTCTCTGTGTTGGACATTCATGACTATTCTCTGTGTTGGATATTCATCACTATTCTCTGTGTTGGACATTCATGACTATTCTCTGTGTTGGAAATTCATGACTATTCTCTGTATTGGACATTCATCACTATTCTTTATGTTGGACAGTCATGACTATTCTCTGTGTTGGAGATTCTTGACTAATCTCTATGCTGGATATTTATGAATATTCTCTATGTTGGACATTCATGCACATTCTTTACTCCGGCCATTCATGAATAATCTCTGTAATATAGTCAGCAATAAGTGAAGCACTCCTTTGAACTGCGACAAAACTCACGAAGGGAACTACACAGTTGCTCAAGCAGAACCCTCGCGCTAGACAAGAGGCTGAAGTAGCCACCCGATGCTGTCCCGATCACATCCTGGCGCTTCGACGTTAGCCACTGCACTCCTTTCAGCCATTCAGTTCTCCAGCAGGCCGAGAACACTTTAGACTTAGTGGTTTCAAACACATCCTCCCCCGGGGCAAATGCCGCCATGGCTCGCCGACATCCCATATGTCGATAATATGTATATTTCGCCGTTAGTCTCTTGTTTTATGTTTCCACGTACTCATCCAGCATTTTCATGTCATCATCTTGTACACTACCTCTGGGAGGTAGGCAAACAAGAGGAGAACTCTTCCTGTACTCTCGCTTTGACATACTCTGCTGCCTTAACTATACTAAGCTCACTCTTTCTCCGACTCGCTTAGCAGTAGCCATGTTTCCAGAAAAAAAAAAAAACAACAACAACAGCAACAACAACAACAGCAACAACAACAGCAGCAGCAACAACAACAACAACAACACAACAACAACAACAATGCAACGAGTCCGAGCTGAATTCCCAAAGAAATTCTTCATACACGAATATCGTGCAGACTTTGAGCAGGGCTCGATCAGATTCGCTTCTTATTACTGACAAGGTTCGTCTTTCCAACCATTACTGATGGAAAGATACTGAGCCATGAAATCGATTATTTTAATAAACTTACAATACATATAGTCGATCCTGTTCTTATCGATCCTGGTCTAAAGTGACAACATAATTAACGTGATAATTATTAGTATTCACGGAAACGCAATATGGAATTCCCCTCATGTGGCAACATTGTTGATTTAGAAAAACACAATTACGCGATATATCCGTTGCTCTTTTTTTTTGGCTTGTCATTTCTTTTCACTTGCTTGTCAAATATTTTAAATGCCCGTCTGTGTGTTTCGTCTTAACCTTCATCCTCTTCTCTTATAACGAGATGGATGATAAAGAAACGCTGATCATTTTTGACGTTTTCAAAATGGCGTTTGCTTTTAATTGCTGGTAACAGATGTCCTAGGTTGGGATAGTGTCTAAAGTACCAACGTGGCTTCCATTTTGTAAACACTTTAGTAGCGACTTTTTATAAGGACGACTTTTTATATCACAAAAATTTCTGCAACACCGGCACGGTATATAAACGACGCGTCTAATTCAAATTTATGTACGATACGCCAGAGTGCGATAGACATTCCGGGCACGGAGAATGGACAACGATGTTTCGCTGCAAGTAACGGACTACGTGGTGATAGTGCTTGTTCTTCTTGTGCCACTTGGGATCGGGGTGCTGTTTGCGGTGAAGGATCGTCACAGGGTCACCAGAGATGAGTACCTGCTTGGAGGAAGACGGATGTCCATCCTACCGGTCACCTTGTCAATCTTCGCCACCTACATGGTCAGTTGTAGCACTTAGTTAAAACTCTTTGTTGATGAGTGTGTCGGGGACAGAGGATGTCACTGGAAAGTCCAGCTAGGGTTAATTCTTGCTGGTCCAGCGGGTGAAGATTAAGACAAGCAGGAAACTGGATAGGGAGTAGGTTGCTGCGGTTTTCTAAACTTTTCAGTTAGGTACCTTCTCAGATAGGTCAACCACCCCAGAGAAAGCTGGATGATCCAGACTAACTTGATCTACGATATATTATCAGAACAGCCTGCTACCTACAGCCTGTCAAAAGAGGCAGGATATGCTGCAGGTCCACTTTCTGAACGCTGCTACTGGTCAACTTTCTGAACGCTGCTACTGGTCAACTTTCTGAACGCTGCTACTGGTCAACTTTCTGAACGCTGCTACTGGTCAACTTTCTGAACGCTGCTACTGGTCAACTTTCTGAACGCTGCTACTGGTCCACTTTCTGAACTCTGTCCTCTCTCTCTCTCTCTCTCTTTCTTTCTCTCTCTCTCTCTTTCTCTCTCTCTCTTTCTCTCTCTCTTTCTCTCTCTCTTTCTCTCTCTCTCTCTCTGAACCTTAAGTGCCCAGGGCACATGGGGTTTTCCACGTTTTCCATACTGTCCTTTACCTTTTTTTTCTGCTCTTGCCCAGGTGAGCCCTCTATTGCTCAGCATCCTCTCTGTTGTTCTTCTCCATGTGAATAAGGCGACTAAGGAGGGTTCGATATAGGGCCAACAACCCTATCTGGTAAAAAAACTATCAGACTGCTACAGAAACAGAAGCAAGGGAAAACAAAGAACGTTGTCCTGGGACAACATATCTCATTTGATACGGTCACGTTCTAGCAAGACTTTATCTTTGACTTGTATTTAGACTTTAAAATAAAGTCGGGAACTGCTTCATTCATTGACTAAGTTCACTTAGGAACAGCTTTATTTATTGATCAGGTATACTTAGAAGCAGCTTTATTCGTTGACCACGTAGTCATAGAAACAGCTTTATTCATTAATAGAGTAGACTTCAGAACAGCTTTATTCATTTACCAAATACACTTATAAACAGCTTTATTCATTGACCAAATATACTTACAAACAGCTTTATTCATTGACCACGAACACCTAGGAACAGCTTTATGCATTGACAAAGTACACTTCGGAACAACTTTTTTTGACAAAGTACAGAACTGTAGTGTTTCTGCGTGATGTCTAAGTTATAAAAAAATGTGCAGGTCGCATCTTCATATAAATCTTCTTCTTCTTCTTCTTCTTACTTCTTCTTCTTCTTTTCTTCTTCTTCTGTTTGGAACTACGAGCTAGTGTTATTTGCAGCCAATGCGGTGAAGATGTTCAAGCACAGCGTGGTGTTGGATTGGGAGCAGGCTACAGTTGCTAAATTTTCGTGGGTGAAGCTAAAATGCAGGGTTGTGTGTTACTTCTTTTCCAGACTCCACCTCCTATGTGTACTACGGCCATCCCTCCCCTTTAGCCAGGCTAAGCCTGTTACTGGGGGGAAGGGGAGGGAGATATGAAACGGAGAACTATGACAGAATCTAGGCTGACAATGCTTGGCCAACCCTGACTCTAGCATGTCCAGCTATGCTTGGCCAACCCTGACTCTAGCATGTCCAGCTATGCTTGGCCAACCCTGACTCTAGCATGTCCAGCTATGCTTTGCCAACCCTGACTCTAGTATGTCCAGCTATGCTTGGCCAATCCTGACTCTAGCATGTCCAGCTATGCTTGGCCAACCCTGACTCTAGCATGTCCAGCTATGCTTCGCCAACCCTGACTCTAGCATGTCCAGCTATGCTTCGCCAACCCTGACTCTAGCATATCCAGCTATACTTCGCCAACCCTGACTCTAGCATGTTCAGCTATGGTTCGCTAACCCTGGCTCTAGCATGTCAGACAAGAGCCGCTGACGAACAAATCTAACAGGTTCTTGATTTAAGTCAAGAGATAACTATCCTGCGCTTCAACTACGTAAATAATAATAACTAGTAAGTACCACGTATTATATTACATAAGTATTGATGGCGTATTACTTAATCAGATGGAAAAGTGCGTACCTGAAAACATATTAAGTAGGAAACTCTTGTTGTAAAGAGAAAAAGAACAACACAGTCTCTCAGATCATCAGATACGTATCCCCTCCCCCTCTCCCGCATGCCGCCACCTCTTCTGCTCTTTAAACTTCTGAACATTGGCCTGCCGGCATCTTTTACTGGCAATGTTTACTGGAAACAGAACCTGTCTGGGATATGAAAAGAAGAGAAAGCGCAACAAGAATTAACGACGTATCAAGTCGCTCGATAAGAAGGTTTTACGGTCTAAGGGAAACAATCCAATAAATTTGTCGATGGACGATAATATGTAGAGATTGTGTCCCTTCGTTGGAAACTTTAATACACAAGAAATAAACAGTATATTAATCTAGTCCTTTTTTATTTTCTTTCTTTCTTTAACTGTTGATCATTAACTTATTACTTTATTTCACAGTTCAGGGCTTTGTATCATTAACTTATTTTTTTCGCACATTTGAGGGCTTCTAATCATTAACTTATTACTTTCATTCACGTTAGATGGTTTTTAATCATTAACTGATAACTTTTATTCACATTCGAGGCTTACTAATCATTAACTGATTACTTTTATTTACATTTAAAATCTTTAAGACATTAGTGCACTATTGGTATGTTAAACAATAGCACTATTTCTCTTTTACTTTTAGCAAGTCTTTGATTGATTATGACTGTTTGTGTCCTACTTGGAGAGTCTTTAAAAATTAACTCATACTTTTCGCCACATTTAACACTTTTTAAGCATTAAATTGTTACTTGTCTTCAGTTCTTTCATTTCTATTTTTATCTATATTCTCTTCATTTCTTTCATTTCTGTTTCTGTCCATACTTATCTTCATTTCTTTCATTTCCGTTTTTGTCCATACTTATCTTCATTTCTTTCATTTCCGTTTTTGTCCATACTTATCTTAATTTCTTTCATTTCTGTTTTTGTCTATATCTGTCTCCAAATCTTTCATTTCTGTTTTTGTCTATATTTGTCTCCAAATCTTTCATTTCTGTTTTGTCTATATTTGTATCCAAATCTTTCATTTCTGTTTTTGTCTATATTTGTCTCCAAATCTTTCATTTCTGTTTTTGTCTATATTTGTCTCCAAATCTTTCATTTCTGTTTTTGTCTATATTTGTCTCCAAATCTTTCATTTCTGTTTTTGTCTATACGTAATTAAAATATCTCTATATCGGTATTTTTCAGTCCGCCATTACTTTCATGGGAATCCCCGCAGAGATTTACACCTACGGGCCAATGTACGTAACGTTCCTGATTGGTTGGGGGCTGACATTCCTGGGCGTGGCCTTCTTTATTGTGCCACTTATATACCCGCTTCGACTGATCAGTTTGTACGAATATTTGGAGCTGCGGTTCGAATCCAGGCTGGTTCGACTTACAGCTGTTGTCATCGGGATTTTACAATCTTTAGGATTCATGTCAGTGGCTCTACTTGCGCCAGCGCTGGCGCTACAGGTAATGTCAGGTGTGCCACGTGAGCGGTTCTTAAACCTGCTGTAGGTTTAAAATTGAGATATGAAAGTACTTGTAGTGGTGGACGCATGGCTACAGTCTGAGAAGCGTTGTTCGAAAGATTCACGAACTTGGCGATGATAAATAGAAGATTAGAAGGGAATTTTCTTTCTCCAAGATGTGTGTGTTTGTGTATGTGTGTGTGTGCATGCATACAAGGTTTCTATCTTAGAGCTTCATTGTTCCATTCTCTCTCTCTCTATATATATATATTTATATATATATATAGTCATATTGTATGCGTAAGATCTTATGGTGGTAGGTCGTATGTTGTCACGTCCTGTGTCTTCAGCCCTACTACACATGTTGCGACACTGTATGTGTAATATCTTATTGTGGTAGGTCGTATGTTGTCACGTTGTATGTGGAAAGTATTATAACGCTAGGACATATGTTGTCACGTTGTATACGTAAGGTCTTCTGGTGCTTGGCCATACGTTGTCACGTTGTACAGTATGTGTAAGGTCTTCTGGTGCTATGCCATACGTTGTCACATTGTTTATGTAAGGTCTTCTGGTGCTAGGCCATACGTTGTCACGTTGTTTTTTATTTTCTTTCTTTCTTTAACTGTTGATCATTAACTTATTACTTTATTTCACAGTTCAGGGCTTTGTATCATTAATTAATTTTTTTCCCACATTTGAAGGCTTCTAATAATTAACTTATTACTTTCATTCACGTCAGATGGTTTTTAATCATTAACTGATAACTGATATTCCAGTGCTATGATACATGATGCCACGTTACATGTGTAAGATCTTTTAGTGCTATGATATATGGTGTCAAGTTGTAAAGTCTTCTGGTGCTACGAATGTATGTTGTCATGTTGTCTAAGTAAAGTTTTACAGTGCCAAGCCATATGTTGTCAAAATATATCTCTATGGTCTTCTATAGCTAGGGTACATATTACAACACCTCATATGTAGTAAATGAGTGCTGTATCATATGTAGTAAATTAGTGCTATATCATATGCAGTAAATTAATGCTATATCATATGTAGTAAATTAGTTCTACACCATATGTAGTAAATTAGTGCTATACCATATGCAGTAAATTAGTGCCATAACATATGTAGTAAATCAATTCTGTATCATATTTAGTAAATTAGTGCTATATCATATATAATAAATCAGTGATATACCATATTTAGTAAATTAGTGCTGTATCATATGTGTTAAATCCGTGCTATACCACATGTAGTAAATTAGTGCTATATCATATGTATCAAATCAGACGCAAAACAAATGAAAACATGTATAAAATATTTTTAAAATCTAATTTAAAGTTAAACTTTAGCTTCATTTACTATATATATATAAAATAAACCACATTTTAATTATTCACATTTGGATATTTGTGCTGAATGACAAAACAAACTTTTGAAGAAATATTTCAACTTAGAACATAATTTACCATCTAAACTCCTCTTTATTCTGGACGAAATCGATTATTCCTTGTAGGCAGGCGCCGGACTACCCATGTGGATGTCTGTTGGAATCATTGGCTTTATTGGCACCGTGTACACATCGGTGGGTGGTATCAAAAGTGTCATGTGGAGTGATTCATTCCAGAGCATCATAATGTTCACCTGCATCTACAGCGTCATCATTAAAGGTAAGCTATCATATAAAGGTAAGCTATCATATAAAGGTAAGCTATCGTATAAAGGTAAGCTATCATATAAAGGTAAGCTATCGTATAAAGGTAAGCTGTCATATAAAGGTAAGCTAGCATATAAAGGTAAGGTATCATATAAAAGTAAGTTATCATATAAAAGTAAGCTATCACTACAGGTAAGCTATCGTATAAAGGTAAGCTATCATATAAAAGTAAGCTATTATTAAAGGTAAGCTATCATATAACGGTAAGCTATCATATAAAGGTAAGCTATTATTAAAGGTAAGCTATCATATTGGATTTGTTAGTATCTCATAGCGGAAGTTTCTTGCTCGGTTTGAACAGACAAACAGACATCGCATTGGCATAAATGTGACATTTTGATGTGACTGACAGCGTGTAACATGAATGTGTTATTAACAGATACGCAATATTTTCACAGCATCAAAAAAGTGTGTCAGTTATTGAGAAAAGATGTTGGCGGTGGGTAGGGCATGTACTCCCGATGGCTGGTGATTCATGATCAAAACTGCGCTGAAATGGACATCTCGGGGAAACAGGATCAAGGGCAGACCAAGGGAGACAATGAGGAATATGAGTAATACAGGGCTCACCTAGGCAAGAGCAGAAAAACAGGTGATGGACAGGTGCCTGCGGAAACCCTTTCTGGTGCTCCGTCTGCCTTTGGCACTTAGAGGCCCAGAGCAGAACTTCACCTTATTGTGTTATTAGTAGAAGTGTGAAGTTCTTGTGTTATTAGTAGAAGTGTGAACTTCTTGTGTTATTAGTAGAAGTGTGAAATTTTTGTGTTATTAGTAGAAGTGTGAACTTTTTGTGTTATTAGTAGAAGTGTGAACTTTTTGTGTTATTAGTGGAAGTGTGAACTTTTTGTGTATTAATAGAAGTGTGAAATTTTTGTGTTATTAGTAGAAGTATGAAATTCTTGTGTTATTAGTGGAAGTGTGAACTTTTTGTGTTATTAGTAGAAGTATGAAATTCTTGTGTTATTAGTGGAAGTGTGAACTTTTTGTGTTATTAGTGGAAGTGTGAACTTTTTGTGTTATTAGTAGAAGTGTGAACTTTTTGTGTTATTAGTGGAAGTGTGAACTTTTTGTGTTATTAGTAGAAGTATGAAATTTTTGTGTTATTAGTAGAAGTGTAAAGTTATTGTGTTATTAGTATAAGACGTTTATTTGTGCCAACACAGAAAGGTATATGAGGAAGGAGACAAGACAAGATAAGCAGAAGTGTGACCTTATTCCAATGTTCTTTTTTTCCCGTGAATTTCCAGGTAGCTTGGCTGTGGGTGGTGGTGCTACTTCATGGACTTTGGCTGAGCAGGGAGGCAGAACGTCCTTCAACTCCTTCAGTCCGGATCCCAGGACACGTCACACTTGGTGGGGGACCATCATTGGAGGGACCTTCTTTTGGTAAATATTTGTTACTGGCAGCTGGACCTTCTCGGACCCAGAGAAAGATGGCCAAATATGATGACTGAAGCTTTATGATATGACTAGAGAATTTGTCATAGATGGAGAAGATTTGATGTCTCTGATGATACTTAAAAGATTATAGAAGACTTGAAGGTAGGAAAAGATATGATATTTCAAGGATACTTAATGACTGGATAACACATAATAATTAATGTATTAAGTATACAGCTATACACGAGGCGCTGCAGTAAAGCTGCGATACAAAAATGTATAAACTAGGACAAAAGTAGGAACAGCTTCATTACTTAACGACAACAAAGTTGTGACGTTTCGGCGTGATCCTTCGTCATACAAACACAAACAGGACGAAGAATCAGAGAGAGGAGATAAAGTATAGATTCACATGAATCCTATGTTAGAGAAATAATTTTAAAAATGAAAAAAACTTAATGAAAAACTGCAATGCCTGGAAAACTTAGCTTCAGTCTTGGAAGAGCAAACGTTGAAACTCGTATGCACACTTCCAATAACGCATTTTATATGCGACCGTTGCTACGTTCAAAATGCGTGCGTTCTGAAAGGTGCAAAAATGTGCATGGTTGAGAGTAGAAAATAGTTTAATAGAGACTTGTGATGATAGTAGATAGTAGATGATGCTAGTGAATGGTTAGAGACTTGTGACGTTTGATATTAGATGATGGTAGTGAATGGATGGTAATCTAGTTAGGAGAAGGTGAAATAAATGATTATGGTTGTGGTAGAGGGGATGTAATGTTGTGATGTATGAAGATTCTAATCTATGTGCAACAAGTGAGAATGGAACTTAGAGGAGACGTAGTATGATTGTGGAAGATTATGTGTAGCCGAATAACGAGTTCAAACCGTGCTGTTCCAGCGTCCATAGTCCTTAATGTTGCGGTTCTCAAGTGCTAGGCGGCTTGTGTCATCTGCGTGAAGGTTGATGGCTGTTACCAGAAAATCAGATTTGCATCTATGGTTGGGGCCATTGAAATGATTCGGGACTGGTTTCGAAGCATGCTGGGTGATATTTTACAGATGTTTCTGTATGCGGTAACCTAGTCTGAGGCCAGTTTCATCAATATAAGTTATCCTGCATATCTTGAATACAATGACATATATTACATTGCGGGACTCGCATATGAATCCCTCATGGAGAGTCAGGATAATTTTAGGAAAGGTGATTGTTTTCGTTTCCCAAACTACAGGGCAGATGACACCGCGAGGGCGGTTACATTTTCTGGTGCCAACATATGTAAGGTTCCGCTTAAAGAGGCTGTTGACGAGGATGTCCTTGCGATTTGGCTCGAGCTTGTATGCTAATAGGGGTGGATCAGAGAAGATGTCACGGGTGTCAAGGTCGAGTTGGATTAGTGGCAGAAGACAATAAAGAATTTCCTTAACCATCTGACCATGCGGGTGGAAAGGCAGTACTAACATATGAGGTACTCTGTCAGATGAGGTAATAGGCTTCTGTGCATTCCCTTGCTAGGACAGGCTGTGGTCTTACCTGGACTGTCATGAAAGCAGGTTGACCTGATCAGACTGTGGCCTAGAAATATGAAGACTCTAACACTACACATCTCTAAGACTTGCAAATGTGTTACGTCTTGTTGGATTATTTAAAACTGAGTTTAAATATTCATACTCCAACCATCAGCTGGAGTTCGTGAGCCGTATTTCTACAAGATATTTTGTATCCACAATTCTCAGAAGTTTATCTATCTATCTATCTATCTATCTATCTATCTATCTATCTATCTATCTGTCTATCTGTCTATCTGTCTGTCTGTCTGTCTGTCTGTCTATCTATCCCTCTCTTTCTTTCTTTGTCTCTCTTTCGTCTCTCTCTCTTTGTCTCTTTCTCTCTCTTTCTTTCTCTCTCTTTCTTTCTCTTTCTCTGTCTTTCTCTCTCTTTCTCTTTCTCTCTATCTTGCTAGTTTTCCACTTCCGGTCAAGATTCAGAACTCTCTAATCGGCTCTGTTGTTATCTGCCCATATCTTCCACTCAATAAACTTGAAATAGCAGAAAGACATTTCGGACGTGGGCAGATACTTACAACAGCCTGGACAGATGTTTAATCTGGGCAGATCTTTACAACAGTCTGGGTAGATCTTTACAACAGTCTGGGTAGATCTTTACAACAGCCTGGGCAGATATTTACAACAGCCTGTGCGTATCTTTAGCTTGGGCAGATCTTTACAACAGCCTGGGCATATCTTTAGCCAGGGCAGATCTTTAATCTGGGCAGATCTTTACAACAGCCTGGGAAGATCTTTAGCCTGGGGAGATCTTTACTACAGCCTGGACAGATATTTACGACAGCCGTGGCAGATCTTTACCCTGGGCAGATCTTTACCCGCTTTAAAGAAAATAACAGGGATTCGCCGTATCTACCTTCTGTAAACAGAGAGACTCTTCTGTTATGTCTGTGGAGCTGCGGAATGGTGGTCTTTGCAGACACTGTAGTGAAGATGATGGAGCACAGCATCCTATCGGCTTGGGGGCTAGTTATGGCGGCCATTTTTTCAGCGGGGGGGGGGGGGGGAGATGTGCAATACTTCTTTAGTAGACTCCACTACCAGGGAAAGTATGGTGATTCCTGCCCCGATGTTAGCCAGCCTAGGCCGGTTACTGGGAACACCAGCGGAGAGGTGGTACAGGGTCTTGGTCAGCTGTGGTACACCAACCCTGATGTCAGCTTGTCAGCTATGGGTTTGCTGATGGCCAAATCGGACAGGGTCTTCGCCATCAGCAGTGGGGTTAACAAGTATAGGGGCATCGGTAGCACAGAGAAGGGCGAGAACTCTCTCTCTCTCTCTCTTCTTGTCCATACTTTGGTTTTCATATTAATTCAAATTCTCCCATCCTTCTCCTTATTTTGAAAATGCCACCCATTTGACCATTCTCGTGCATACATTCATACATGTACTTCGGTAAGCTAACCAATCCAGTTTAGTCTTACTTCCAAACGATGAAACATAAAGTATGCCACGTTTTGATTGGTCAGGTATGGAATGGCCTGCAACCAGTCCGGTATTCAACGTATTTCTGCCATGAAGTCGGCCAAAGAAGCAAAAACGGCTTTTCTGTATAACAGTTTCCTGGTTGTGGTCTACGGCTTCTCCCTGCTGGGCGTTGGCGTTGTCATATACGCCTACTTTCACTTTATCCGCTGTGACCCGTTTACCGTAAGTATCACACGGTGTATAAACGTTCATCAGTTGCCAATTTGGGATCTCACGAAGAGTCATATAGGAGACATCAAGAGTGCTTGTTTTTGTTTTTAATTATTCGTATTTTTAAAAATTTATTTTAAAGAGCGAAAACCGCCTTAAGTTCTCAAAATGTAATTATTTGAAATATTTATAACGTATTTCCAAATTGATGACAATTGACAAAACAAACAAGGCAGCTGATATATCTGTCAATGAGGAATAACTGGAAGAAGTGGAGAGTTTTGAATATCTAGGATCACTGCAAACTAATAATGGAGATACAATGAGGGAAATTAAAAAAGCACATCTATCACTCTTCAGAAAGTAAAACAACTAAAGAATCTGTGGAGAGGAACAGACAAAACTACAAAAATAAGATTTTTAAGTACATGCATCTTTACCATCTCAACATATGCCTGTGAGACCTGGACACTTAACAAAACAGCTGAGAAACACATAAATGCCTTTGAATGTAAATGCTATAGAAGAGTTCTTCAAATATCATGGCCACAAAACAAAAAAAAAGAACAAATATATCCATACTACAAGAACTTAATATTGAAAAATTGGCTAGTAAAGAGAAAACTTAAATATTTTGGACACACTAAACGTCATGATAATCTAGAGAAGATAGTCTTGGAAGGGTACATAATGTGAAAAAGAAAGAGAGGAAGACCAAGGCGAAGATGGCTGCAAGACATCGCTGATGATCCGCAAATGAATGCATCAGCAGCAGGGAATCTTGCTTACAACCGAGAGGCCTACAGGAGTGTTGTTAGGGAGGCAAAGTTCGGCAAGGGACATGCAAATGAATGAACGAATTCCCAGACTGTGTGGGATTGTACGTGTATGTGATTTGTCTGTTTTTAACGCTAAATTATCACTGACATCAAGGACAGCAATTGACCCATGGCTTGAGGTGCAAACAATACCGCGGTTAAGTCCCTTAGTATAACGAGGAGGTTCGATTTTTTTTTTTTTTTCAAATTCAGAATTGGCAAATAAGAAAAGAAGAAGAAAAGACAGGGGCCACCGGGCCCCCCTCAACAACATGCCCCTCTCCCTTACTCTACTCACCTCCCGCCCCACTTATCTTGTCAGAACTACAAGTACATAAAAATAGAGAAGACAGTGATAAACCATCACTGTTTATAGATCTTCTGATGTTTGTACTCACAAAGTAGACATCTTGTGTTATCTGACTTCCGCAGGCTGGAGCGATCAGAAATAGAAATCAGTTGTCCCTCTACTTCATCATGCACGCCTTCAGAGACACGGCCGGTATGTCTGGATTGTACATGGCAGCTGTGTTCAGCTCTGCTCTTAGTACCATATCGTCCGGTAAGTTAGCAGGGCTGGTTGGCATGTTTAACTGTTAGTATGGCTGGTTGGCAGGTTTAACTGTTAGTATGGCTGGTTGGCAGGTTTAACTGTTAGTATGGCTGGTTGGCAGGTTTAACTGTTAGTATGGCTGGATGGCAGGTTTAACTGTTAGCATGACTGGTTGGCAGGTTTAACTGTTAGTATGGCTGGTTGGCAGGTTTAACTGTTAGTATGGCTGGTTGGCAGGTTTAACTGTTAGTATGACTGGTTGGCAGGTTCAACTGTTAGTATGGCTGGTTGGCAGGTTTAACTGTTAGTATGGCTGATTGGCAGGTTTAACTGTTAGTATGGCTGGATGGCAGGTTTAACTGTTAGCATGACTGGTTGGCAGGTTTAACTGTTAGCATGGCTGGTTGGCAGGTTTTAAAGTTAGCATGGCTGGTTGACAGGTTTAACTAGCAGCTTGACTGGTTCAACTGGCAACTTGGCTTACTGACAGGTTTAACTAGTAAGTTAGTTGGTTTAACTGGTAACTTAGCTGTTTGAGTTTGACTGGTAATTTAGCAGGTTTAACTAGTAGTGTGGCTGGTTGATAGATTTAATTGGTATCTTGGCTGCTTTAACTGATAGCATAACTGGTTGACATGTTTAACCGACAGCTTTACTCGTTTAACTGATAGCATAGCTGGTGGACATGTCTAACTGTTACCTTTGCTTGTTTAAAAGACAGCATAGCCGACTGAAATGTTTAACTGATAGCATAGCTGGTGGACATGTCTAACTGATAGCTTTACTCGTTTAACTGATTCCATAGCTGGTTGACAGGTTTAATTGGTAGTTTGATCAGAGGATAGGTTTAACTGGTAGTTTGGTCAGTTGATAGGTTTAGCTGGTAGTTTGGTCAGTTGATAGGTTTAGCTGATAGGCTGGTTAGTTAGTGCTAGCTTTGTTTCCTCCGGCATGTAAGGAATGTGAGGTAAATCTTCTGTCAGGGTCTGACTGGCTGGCTTCAGCCACAACCAGCGACAGGTAGTGCCCTCTGTCACGTGGTCTCTAACATGCTCTGACCAGTCTGAGCGCCATGTTAGGGTGCAAAGATCTTTCATGTGCAGAATTTTATGACACTCTTAGTCAAAGCTTTTTATACTAAATAAATATGAATTCCTTGAATTTTCATTAAAAAAAAGTACTGGTCTAAAACGTAGTTTATATAATCAAATAAATACTACACAGGAATCAACTCAATGGCTGCCAACACTGTAGAAGACTTCATCAAGCGACCTTTGAGCAAGGTCAAGGAAAGTACAGCAACCATCATCACCAAGGTCATCGTCTGCGGGTACGGCGCCCTGATCATCGGCCTGGCATACGCCGCCCACTCCCTGGAAGGTCCCGTGACCCAGCTATCCGTGACAGCCAACTCTGCCTGTGGAGGTCCCCTGTTTGGTCTCATCCTCCTTGGAGCTGTCTGTCCTTGGACCAACAAGTACGGGGCCGTAGGCGGAGTCGTAATCGGACTCGTCGTAAACATGTGGATCGCTCTTGGTAATCAGCTTTACGGGGAAAAGACAAAAATCCTGTCTCCACCCCTTTCCGACATGTGCTTCAGTAACGAATCGATTACCGAATTCGCCCTTAAGTATCATAACGGTACCACAACGATACTTAATCCGGCATATAACGTAACAAGTCAGCTCAGAGTAATCGAAACAGGAAATCGGTCCAGCTTTTTCTATAATATTTCTTATGAATGGTACGGATTCATCGGAATAATCGTAACTCTGATTTTTGGATTCCTCATCAGCTACTGCACAAAAGCGTATTCGAAGCCGACCACGAAGCTGGAGTTGATAGTGCCCGCACTTCGCCGTTTTTGGTCTGTAGCTGAGAGTCGTTACACGGAAGATGATAAATATTCGGAGGACGAGATGCAGAATGTAAAAATGTTACAGTTAGACAGGAAGGACGCATTTAGGTGCGAAAGTACAAAATTGTACATGGGAAATTAACGTAGGATTTCAGACAGCTGTCTTGATAGCAACGAAGATAACTATTTCACAGTAATATCACCAGGACAGGGGAGGTTTTGGCTGTCCTAGGTTGCAGGTTTATCAAAATAAAAATGAGTGTCCTTAAAGTTTTGTGTCTGATACCCACACGCTCTGTGATAATATAACGGATATCTATCTGTCTGTCTATCTAGTCTAGTCTGTCTGTCTATCTATCTATCTCTCTCTCTCTGAACCTTAAGTGCCCAGGGCACATGGGGCTTCTGCAAGGGTTTTCCACAAATGCCTGCCCTTTGCCTTTTTTTCTGCTCTTGCCCAGGTGAGCCCTCTATTGCTCAACATCCTTTCTGTTGTTCTTCTCCATGTCTCTTTTGGTCTACCCTTACTTCTGTTCCCCTGTATCATCTATCTATATATCAGTTATTCTGCTGCTAATCTTTGAATACCCTCCCATCCTGTATAAAAAATATACAACTACAAACTTTCCCAATATCTATCTGATGTCGACTACATGCCTCCATGAATCACAAAACTTAAAAGTTATCTTAAACTGCTCTTACAGACACCTAATACAATTGTTTTCTGAATAGTCCCGAAAATTTTGTTTAGTAGATAGTCATTTATGTATGTACGTAGTTACTTCTGTACTGAGTGAATGTTTAAGAGCGGAACGTAAATGTTTTATTTTATGTCTCTCAGCTTCAATGTTAATTATGTTTGTTACATGAACAGTATATTTGTCTGGAACAGAGTGAAAGATGTATGATAAAGGGCAGAATGTCAGACGTGCCTGTATGGCCTATTCTTAACCCTTTTGAAATAAAGATCAACCAATCAATCTATCTATCTATCTTTTTCTTTACATTTGCTTACAAGGAGTCCATGTTTTCTTTACATTTGGTTACAAGGAGTCCATGTTTTCTTTACATTTGCTTACAAGGAGTCCATGTTTTCTTTACATTTGCTTACAAACTAACTACAAAATGTTCTATTAATTGCCTGAAGTTTATCGTTTTCATCTTATCACTTCTGCAAAGGATCAGTTACTGTAGCTTGCCTCAGATGATGTAAGATGGTGCAATATGTAAGATGATATGGAAGATGGTGCAATATGTAAGATGATATGGAAGATGGTACAATATGTAAGATGATATGGAAGATGGTGCAATATGTAAGATGATATGGAAGATGGTGCAATATGTAAGATGATATGGAAGATGGTGCAATATGTAAGATGATGTAAGATGGTGCAATATGTAAGATGATGCAAGATGGTGCAATATGTAAGATGATGTAAGATGGTGCAATATGTAAGATGATATGGAAGATGGTTCAATATGTAAGATGATATGGAAGATGGTGCAATATGTAAGATGATGTAAGATGGTGCAATATGTAAGATGATGTAAGATGGTGCAATATGTAAGATGATGTAAGATGGTGCAATATGTAAGATGATGTAAGATAGTGCAATATGTAAGATGGTACAATATGTAAGATGATATAAGATCAAAGATGTAAGATACTGCTCAATGTAACAAATCCATCATAGATTTTGTACATCAAAATTAGCATGTTAAAAACACAAAGTCATCATGTAATTTATCTCCAATAAATATTTATCTCTGTCAATATAAAATAATCTGTAATAAAACCTTCAAGCAGAGACATAAAGAATACAAGCAGAGGTCTGAACATTGCAGAAGTTTAAATATAATGCAAATATGTACCTTTTCATTTAAAACACTCATATATGTACGTAACATAATAAGTTTACAAGCATCTTACATAAAATACTCATATATGTATGTAACATAATAAGTTTACAAGCATCTTACATAAAATACTCATATATGTATGTAACATAATAAGTTTACAAGCATTTTACATAAAATACTCATAATAAGTATGTAACATAATAAGTTTACAAGCATCCTACATAAAATACTCATATACGAGGGTTGATTGATAAGTTCTTGGCATAAGGTATAACGGATCATTTGTGGACAACTTTTCGGGTTATTTCTCAACATAGTCCCCTTGCAAGTTTTTATGCACTTAGTCCAGCGATCCTGGAGCATACAGATCTCTTCTTTGTAAAAGCCAGCATCTTGTGCCTGTAGAAAGTGGTCTACAGCATGAATGATGTCATCATCTGAAGCAAATTTGTGACCACTGAGCTCCTTTTTGTGTTTGGTAAACAGGTAATAGTCCGAAGGGGCCAAATCTGGGGAATAAGGAGGATGTTCAAGACGCTGGAAGCCGCATTCATGAATAGCAGCCATTGCCACCGCCGACTAGTGAACTGGAGCATTGTCTTGATGAAAGATGACTCCTCTCGTCAATTTCCCTCAACGCTTTTCCTTCAGTTTGACCTGCAATTGCTTCACAAGATTAGCGTAATAGGCCCCGGTGATAGTTCTGCCCTTTTGAAGATAATCTACCAATAGCACACCTTCTGAATACCAAAAGATGGAAGCCATCACTTTGCTTGCAGACAGAACCACCCTTGTTTTCTTTGGAGGTGGGGTTCCATGATGTTTCCACTGCTTTGACTGTTCTTTGGCTTCTGGTTGAAAATGATGAACCCAAGTCTCATTCATAGTCACAAATTGCTGAAGAAACGTTTCAGGACCTGCAGAAAAATGGCCAAGATTGTCTCTTGACATGTTGAGACGCTGTTGTTTGTGATCAGCTTCAATAAGTTTCAGGCCCATCAAGCAGACCTTTGTCATTTGAAGATCATTGTGAATAATGGCATGAACACGTTCCTGGGAGATGCCCAACTCAGTAGCAATGTACCGCTCAGTTAGTTGTCGATCCTCTATTATCATGTCATGGATTCTGCCGGTGGTTTCATCAGTGGTTACCGTTCTTGGTCTTCCTGGATGGGGATTGTCTTCCAGACTCTCCCTTCCATGTTTGAATTGAGCTGCCCATTTCTTCACTGTGCTGTAAGAAGGGCCACTCTCCCCTAGAGTCTCCATCATATCCTCATGGATCTCCTTCGATGATAAGCCCTTGATGCAGAGGTAGCAAATGACTGCTCGATGAGAAATTTTATCCATTTTCTCAATTTCTGCAACTTCTTACCATTTCAGTAGCCTGTAAAAAAATTGGTTGAAGTTAATTTCTTTGAAACTTGGTGTTTAATCTTACATTAAAGTGATTTACACATGCACCTAATATCAACTGTGTGTTTCAAGTATTTGTACCTTAGGCCGCAAGCTTATGTATGTAACATAAGTTTATGAGCACTTTACATAAATCATAAACATTTTGTCCATTACCATAGTCTTAAAATACTGTTTGCTACCAAGAAACCCAAAGATATTATGTCAAAAGAAAACCTAGAAATGCTATCTCATAACACATAAACTTAGAAATGCTATCTCATAATACATAAACTTAGAAATGCTATCTCATAACACATAAACTTAGAAATGCTATCTCATAACACATAAACTTAGAAATGCTATCTCATAACACATAAACTTAGAAACTGTGTGGTATAATACTCACAAGGATTTCAAAACTCCAAAATACTACCTGCTAATACAAAAACCCTGAAATACTGCCTGCTAATTCAAAAACCCTGAAATACTACCTGCAAATACAAAAACCCTGAAACACTGCCTGCTGATACAAAAACCCTGAAACACTGCCTGCTGATACAAAAACCCTGAAATACTACCTGTAAATACAAAAACCCTGAAATACTACCTGCTAATACAAAAACCCTGAAATTCTACCTGCTAATACAAAAATCCTGAAATATCTATCTACACAAAACCCAGAATTATAACCTGCCAAAATACAAAACCCAGAATTATAGCATTTTGAGATAAAACCTAGAATTATAACCTGACAAAACATAAAATCCAGAATCACAACCTGCCAAAATATAAAACACAGAATTATAACCTTTAAACATAAAACCCAGCATTAAAACTTGACAAAATACAAAACCCAGAATCATAATCTGTTAACACAAAACCCAGAATCATAATCTGCTAACACAAAACCCAGAATCATAATCTGCTAACACAAAACCCAGAATCATAATCTGCTAACACAAAACCCAGAATCATAATCTGCTAACACAAAACCCAGAATTATAATCTGCTAACACAAAACCCAGAATCATAATCTGCTAACACAAAACCCAGAATTATAATCTGCTAACACAAAACCCAGAATCATAATCTGCTAACACAAAACCCAGAATCATAATCTGCTAACACAAAACCCAGAATCATAATCTGCTAACACAAAACCCAGAATCATAATCTGCTAACACAAAACCCAGAATTATAACCTGTCAAAATATAAAACCCAGAATTATAACCTTTCAACATAAAACCGAGAATTAAAACTTGACAAAATACAAAACCCAGAATCATAATCTGTTAACACAAAACCCAGAATCATAATCTGCTAACACAAAACCCAGAATCATAATCTGCTAACACAAAACCCAGAATCATAATCTGCTAACACAAAACCCAGAATCATAATCTGCTAACACAAAACCCAGAATTATAATCTGCTAACACAAAACCCAGAATCATAATCTGCTAACACAAAACCCAGAATTATAATCTGCTAACACAAAACCCAGAATCATAATCTGCTAACACAAAACCCAGAATCATAATCTGCTAACACAAAACCCAGAATCATAATCTGCTAACACAAAACCCAGAATCATAATCTGCTAACACAAAACCCAGAATTATAACCTGTCAAAATATAAAACCCAGAATTATAACCTTTCAACATAAAACCGAGAATTATTTGCCTGCTAACATAAAACAGAATTACAACTGGCTAAACCAAAACCCAGAATAATAATCTACTAAAACAAACCTCATATGTAGTATGTATTAACAATAAAACCCCTCAGAAATACTCTTCACCAACATAAGTCTCACTCTGCATACCTCAGCAGCTACATAGACCAGGATGGTGACACCAGGAAGGAAGTTAGAATTAGAATTCAAAAAGCAGCAGTGACCTTAAAAAATCTTCAGGATATATGGCATTCAAAAGTTATAAGCACAAAAACCAAGTTAAGATTGTTCAATTCAAATGTAATATCCACCCTCATTTATGCATGTGAAAGCTGGAAAACAACTAAAGACTCTTTTGAAAACAAATGCCTAAGGAAAATACTCGGTGTAAATTGGAAGGAATTCAAGAATAATGCAGAGATAAGGTGTAACAGAATAGCCATTCTGTTCAGAGAGTTTTTGTGTATTGCTAATAATTGTGTTGCGTAGACTAGGTCATTAGGAAAGTACGTGTGCAAAGTTTAAGTTGTTGTATTCGTACTAATTTTGTGGAGTGGAAAGCCTGGGTGTCTTGTATTTTCTTAGTGTATAATACAGAAAATTAGGTGATGGTTAGAACACCAGCAACAAGAAGAAACTTGTAAGTTGAAACTGTACTCCACAAGAAGATTCAATCAATCCAGTAGTTATACCATTCAGTAGTCTCCTTGTAAAGAGAATCCTGTTTCAAAGGCAGATGGGCAAACAACGACCTGTTTCATGGGTGATCAGATAAAGAAGATGGACATACATCGGTCACGTGATGAAAAGAAACAATCAGAGAATCCCAAAACAAACTATCAAGTGGAACACAAAAGGCCGAAGAAAATGAGGACCACATGAAACTCTAAAGAGGACATTATTAAGAGAGGCCAGTTTTGTGGGCATAACATCCCTTGATGAGGTTGAAAAGCTCGCTGAAAGCAGGAAAACTTGGCAAACTACCATGCGAGCCCTGCGTGACATTTAACGGCACGAGAAGGATGTGAGATGTGTAAGAACCTAAGCTTCAAACACAGAATCAATATCACGAAAAAGTTATCATCCAGCTCAAATGATAACTCTCTACATTCAGGAATAACATATGAAACAATAACATGCAAGTCATGGTACTTCCTATACTAACACCAACAATATAAGGTTAAAGGTCAACCATATTCTTGTGTGTTAAAATAATGTTATATATTCAGGTATATAAACATAACATTACATAGTCAGATATGTTAAAATAACATAGTAAACAATTACAAGCTAAAATGACAGCAGTTGAGAGAGGTAACAAGTGAAGGTTATGACAAGGAGTAAAATGTGAAGAAAGAATCATTTCATCACATTGTCCGAGACAACAATCACACCATCCGAGACAACATTCACACTGTCTGAGACAATATTCACACTGTCTGAGACAACATTCATACTGTCCAAAACAACATTCAAACTGTCTGAGACCACAACATTCACACTGTCAGAGACCACAACATTCACACTGTCAGAGACCACAACATTCACACTGTCAGAGACCACAACATTCACACTGTCAGAATTGATCTCTGGAGTACATCCACCTGCACTGTGCTTTGAACAGAGCTACCTGGCACAAACCCCGAACTGCTTATCTGCAACAAAGCTGCTATGATCTTTATTCTGAAAGTCTTTAATCACTGAAGATGAAACTATCACAGCCACAGAATCTGAATCACAGGACTTGATGTAAGACAAAGCTTTCAGATGCACAGAACTGATGTAAGACAAAGCTTTCAGATGCACAGAACTGATGTAAGACAAAGCTTTCAGCTGTACAGAACCGATGTTAGACAAAACTATCAGATGTACAGAACTGATGTAAGACAAAGCTTTCAGATGCACAGAACTGATGTAAGACAAAACTATCAGATGCACAGAACTGATGTAAGACAAAACTTTCAGATGCACAGAACTGATGTAAGACAAAGCTTTCAGATGCACAGAACTGATGTAAGACAAAGCTTTCAGATGCACAGAACTGATGTAAGACAAAGCTTTCAGATGCACAGAACTGATGTAAGACAAAACTATCAGATGTACAGAACTGATGTAAGACAAAACTATCAGATGTACAGAACTGATGTAAGACAAAACTATCAGATGTACAGAACTGATGTAAGACAAAACTATCAGATGTACAGAACTGATGTAAGACAAAACTATCAGATGTACAGAACTGATGTAAGACAAAACTATCAGATGTACAGAAGTGATGTAAGACAAAACTATCAGATGTACAGAACTGATGTAAGACAACTCAAATATAGGATCCAAGTCACATGACTCAAGTAAGACAAAATGATCCAAGTCACATGACTCAAGTAAGACACAATGATCCAAGTCACACCTCTAAAGACATGTTTTATGACAGTTAAAATGTAATCATTTTTTAAAACTCATTTCAAAATAAAGCTGAACTTGATTAGCTTGAAGATTAACTTTCAGAAAACTAAACTTATCTTTTATGAACATACTTAAATGAATGAACCAAAGAGAAATCTTTCTCAGGCAAGCCTTTCTGCTGAAATATAATACTTCAATCCACAACAGTGCCAAAAGCTAGTCCCTTAGCAAACAAAAACAAAAATCTAGTCCCACATTTTACAACATGGTACATACTGTAATACCACAGAGAATCTCAAATACTTGACAAAATTTGACATCATCTTACATTTTTCCAATACTGAGGTTGATTATAATCCTCTTAGGATGTTAGTGCTACATTACACCGGAAAGTTGTTTGCTGAATTACCTCCTTGTGACTGCAGACTTCAGTTCTCTCCATCCATGGAGATCCTGAAGCTGGACTTGAGCTGGATGAAGTGGGCTGCTCATTTGAGCTCACTCAAATCTCAAAGCAATCACAATAGAGAAAAGATTACCCTAGCACCACTTTCTTTGGGCAAAGTACCAGTCTCTACCCACTAAACAGCCTGTTTCTTGCTGTGTGATGGGAGATTCTGGATAAGGCTCTGGTAGCTACAGCTTTAGAGATTATCATAATTTGTAGCTATTAGAGAATATCATAATTTGTAGCTGTTAGAGCTCTGGTAGCTACAGCTTTAGAGATTATCATAATTTGTAGCTATTAGAGAATATCATAATTTGTAGCTGTTAGAGACTATCATAATTTGTAGCTGTTAGAGACTATCATAATTTGTAGCTGTTAGAGATTATCATAATTTGTAGCTGTTAGAGAATATCATAGTCTTATCACTGACAATGTGAAACTGATGCAAGTAAAAACAGATATCCTGTCTTCACTGGCTAGTAAAATAGGACTTGAAATTAACAAGGAAAAAACAAAAATAATAAAACTTCCCATTAATCAAGAAGGAAAAATATACATACATGGAACAGCTGTTGAAGAAGTACACCAATCTGCATACCTTGGCAGCTACATAGACCAGGATGGTGACGCCAGAAAGGAAGTTAGAATTAGAACTGAAAAAGCAGCACTGACCTTCAAGAATCTTGAGAACATATGGCACTCAAAAGTTATAAGCACAGAAACCAAGTTAAGATTATTCAATTCAAATGTAATATCCTACACCCTGCTTGTGCCTTTAGATGTCACATAGGGCTTGCATGGCAGTTAGCCAAGTTTAAATGTAATATCCACCCTCGTTTATGCATGCAAAAGTTGAAAACTAAAGAAATAGACAAGAAATTAGACTCTTGAAAACAAGTGCCTCAGGAAAATACTCGGTATAAAATGGAACAAATTTAAAAACACAGAGATAAGGCAGATGAGTGATCATCATGGGTGATCAGAAAAAATGAGGACATATATCAATCGCGTGATGAGAAGCAACAGTCAGAGAATCCCCAAACAAACTGTCAAGTGGAACACAACAGGCCAAAGAAAAACAGGTCGACTGCATGAAACTCTAAAGAGGACATTGTTATGAGAGGCCAGTTTTGTGGGCATAACATCCCTTGATGAGGTTGAAAAGCTCTCCAAGGACAGGAAAACTTGGCAAACTACCATGTGAGCCCTATATGACGTTTAACAGCATGGAAAGGAAGTGAGATGAAGAAGCTGTTAGAGAATATCATAGTCTGTAGCTGTTACAGTTTATCATAATTTGTAGCTGTTAGAGAATATCATGGCATGTAACTGTCAGAAAGTATCACGATTTGTACCTGTTAGAGAATATTGTGGCATGTAACTGTCAGAGAGTATCAAAATTTGTAACTGTTAGAGAACACTGGTTGAATAAAGTGTTATAGAATATTTTATGTCAACAGTGATAAAACAAATAAAGAATCTGTGGAGAGGAGCAGACAGAACCACAAAAATAAGATTTTTAAGGGCATGCATCTTTCCCATCGCAACATATGCCTGTGAGACCTGGACACTTAACAAAACAGCTGAGAAACACATAAATGCCTTTGAATGTAAATGCTACAGAAGAGTTCTCCAAATATCGTGGACACAAAAAAGAACAAATATATCTATACTACAAGAGCTTAATATTGAAGAAGGCTGGCTAGTGAAGAGGATTAAAGAGAGAAAACTTAAATATTTTGGACACATTAAACGTCATGATAATTTACAGAAGACCGTATTGGAAGGATACATAATGGGAAAAAGAAAAAGAGGAAGACCAAGACGAAGATGGCTGCAAGACATCGTTGACGATCTGGAAATGGATGCAACAGCAGCAGGCCATCTTGCTCACAACCGAGAGGCCTACAGGAGTGCTGTTTGGGAGGCAAAGTTCTGCAAGGGACATGCAAATGAATGAATGAATGAATGAGTGATAGTGAATACTGGATGTATCAACTTTTATTGAATATTGGATGTACCAACATTTAGTGAATATTGGATGTATCAACATTTAGTGAATATTGGATGTTACAACTATTAGTGAATACTGGATGTTACAACTGTTAGTGAATATTAGATATTATAATGGTTAGTGAATATTGGATGTTAAAATTGTTAGTGAATATTGGATGTTACAATTGTCAGTGAATACTGGATGTATCAACTGTTAGTAAATGTTGCATGCACTAAATATTTATAAATATAAAAAATAACAACCGCTGCAAATGCTCATTAATACTGGATACAGCTGCAGTCAGTGAATATCAACCCTAGTGAATGTTGGATACAACAACAGGTAATTGTTGAAAAACTAAATGCATCATTTGAAGATTTACAAATGAAGACTTTATCACCCCTTGTAGTGCAGTCTTACATGCTGATCTCAAAGGAAAGAGTGAAATATGAAATGCACTAAACAGCTTTTGAGCAAAAATAAATACACAGATGTAACTGGGCTCATCTATCAACATTTACATAGAAGTAACTGGGCTCATCTATCAACATTTACATAGAAGTAAATGAGCTCATCTATCAACATTTACATAGAAGTAAATGAGCTCATCTATCAACATTTACACAGAAGTAACTGGGCTCATCTATCAACATTTACATAGAGGTAACTGGGCTCATCTATCAACATTTACATAGAAGTAACTGGGGTCATCTATCAACATTTACATAAAAGTAACTGAGCTCATCTATCAACATTTACATAGAAGTAACTGGGCTCATCTATCAACATTTACATAGAAGTAAATGAGCCCATCTATCAACATTTACATAGAAGTAACTGAGCTCATCTATCAACATTTACATAGAAGTAACTGGGCTCATCTATCAACATTTACATAAAAGTAACTGAGCTCATCTATCAACATTTACATAGAAGTAACTGGGCTCATCTATCAACATTATTTAACTTACTTACAACTGTCACAGAAGATTTCTTTCACTGGTTCACTTTTTCCCTAGACTTTTGTCTTTTTTTAAAGTTAAAAAGCACTGTTTTATACAAAAATAAAAACAAAAAAAAAAACTGGCCCATGTAAACAGGAAAAAAGTTCTTACAGAAGAAGCACAATAAAGCATGTAATCTCTCTAGTGGCAAGAAACTCTCAATGATGGTTACAGCAATGCCATTTCATCAAATAAAATATACACAAGAGGAGTGAAGAAACAGAGACAGAGGGAGACAATGAGACAAGATAGATAACAGACTGACATGATGGCTTGAAATGAAAATACCACCAACAGATTAATGGAAAGATCAAGTGAAGCTGAGAAGAATGATCATCCATGACTACTTACATGGAACATGATGATGCTGACACACAAAATAGTTTATTAACATACAAGATACCCTTATTTTTTTTTAATCAAAGTAATTTACACAAAGAAAGAAGATGTATCAAACATGAAAACATACAAAAAAATATTTTCAATATAACACGTCTTTCTGGCAATAAACATACATAAGTAAGTAAAGGTAGTCCCGTAAACAAATGCCGTAGGGGATGAAGCGTTAGAGACCTCAGTATGCTGGACCATCAGAGTATGAGGTAGGGTGGGCCAGTTCCTTTCCTCGCTGCCTTTCCTTCCCAGATTTTCTCAGGTATCCATTTTACGAGGCTGGGTCGACCTTGGGGGCCATATTGGTCGGAAAAATAATCCCACTCAGCTGGGGATTCAAACTTTTGACCATTTGGCTGCTAGACGAGTGCTCTAACCACTATGCTGCTTGGTCCTTAATAGTATATTTACACACTCATACATTTAACATATATAAATTCAATGAAAACTGAGCACGTACAATTGCCACATATTAACTGCCCTATCACACAACAAATGCATCCAGGGGATACGGTGCTTTGTGCCCATATTTTCCTTGTTCAGCCGACATGCTAGAGGATGACACGGTCAAGACCATGCCTGGCAGGCCTTTACTTCCTCAGCTCTGGAAGAAGTCAGGTACCCCCAACATCTGAGTGACCCAATCACTAACCCCACCATGAAAGACCAGTGCACTAACTACTTCACTACACAGGTGCCCATACTAAGAGTCTTAAGAAAATAACAAGAAAGAAGCATGGCCAGCTAATACAAAAACCCTGAAATACTGTTGTATTAGCAGGTAGTATTTCAGGGTTTTTGTATTAGCAGGTAGTATTTCAGGGTTTTTGTATTAGCCGGTAGTATTTCAGGGTTTTTGCATTAGCCGGTAGTATTTCAGGGTTTTTGCATTAGCAGGTAGTATTTCAGGGTTTTTGTATTAGCCGGTAGTATTTCAGGGTTTTTGTATTAGCCGGTAGTATTTCAGGGTTTTTGTATTAGGAATAGAGAGGAATGGAGGCGAACTTTATCTGCAGCAATGAGCCTTAATGGCTTGGAAAGAAGAAGAAGAAGAAGAAGAAGAAGAATACCACACAGAACTTGGGTAAATAAACACTATATGAAATTTTAAAAATCACAAACAACAAACTAAAATTTCTGATACTCTCTGCTCAATGCTTCTACAACTGTTGCATACAACCGAAAACACAGATATCCTTTGCTTGTTATGCTCTAAAAGTTGCAGGCAAATACTAAATCCCTGTGTGCCAGAGTGACAAGAACATCTCTCTTCTCACACAGAATAATACAACACTTGAAACACTTCCTACATAAACAGCCTGATATTGCCACAAAGTACCCGATATCGTAGAGAAGGCCTGTAAAGCCACAGACATAAAAGACATTCTGTTATACGATATAATCATTTTCTAAATTGTTGTCAAATGATCTATTTGATTATTAACTCTAAGTCCTGTAGCATTTGCATGACATAGGGGCATAAAGCGAACAAAACTAAATCGATGAAAACTGACAAAACAAACAAGGCAGCTGAAATATATATCAATGAGGAAAAATCAGAAGAGATGGAGAGTTTTGAATATCTTGGAGCGTTACTAACTAATAATGGATATACAATGAGGGAAATTAAAAGGAAGACATCTATTGTTCATCAAAAAATAAAACACCTAAAGAATCTGTGGAGAGGAACAGACAGAACTACAAAAATAAGATTTATAAAGGCATTCATCTTTCCCGTCACAACATATGCATGTGAGACCTGGACATTTAACAAAACAGCTGAGAAACACATAGATGCCTTTGAATGTAAATGCTACAGAAGTCTTTCAAATATCATGGACACAAAAAAAGAACAAATATACTCATACTACAAGAACTTAATATTGAAGAAGGCTGGCTAGTAAAGAGAATTAAACAGAGAAAACTTAAATATTTTGGACACATTAAACATCATGATAATTTAGAGAAGACCGTCTTGGAATGATACATAATTGGAAAAAGAAATAGAGGAAGACCAAGGTGAAGATGGCTGCAAGACATTGTTGATAATCTGCAGATGGATGCATTAGCAGCAGGGCATCTTGCTTACAACTGAGAGGCTTACAGGAGAGCTGTTAGGGAGGCAAAGTTCCACAGGGGACATGCAAATGACTGACTGAGGGGTACGAAGTGTTGGTGCCTTCACATTTCTAGGCCACTACAACATTTGAGGTTGGGATGCCTTCACATTTCTAGGCCACTACAACATTTGAGGTTGGGATACCTTCACATTTCTAGGCCACTACAACATTTGAGGTAGGGATGCCAGCACCTGTCCTTGCTGCCTTTTTTTTTTTTTTTACCTAAATAAGCCTCAAGGACCCACTTTTCAAGGCTGGATTGACCCCAGTGCCTGTTGGTCTGAAAAAAATTCCATTCGAGTGTGAAACTGATCAGCAAGTGAAATCACTAACCACTACGCCACTGCAGGCTTATATTAGATCATATACTGATAAGAACTATATCATATACTAATAAAATAAAAACTATACTATAAACTAATAAAATAAGAACTATACTATATACTAATAAAATAAGAACTATATCATATACTAATAAAATAAAAACTATACTATAAACTAATAAAATAAGAACTATACTATATACTAATAAAATAAGAACTATATCATATACTAATAAAATAAAAACTATACTATAAACTAATAAAATAAGAACTATACTATATACTAATAAAATAACTATATCATATACTAATAAAATAAGAACTATACTGTATACTAATAAAATAAGAACTATACCATATATTAATAAAATAAGAACTATATCATATACTAATAAAATAATAACTATATCATATAATAATAAAATATGAACTACATCATATACTAATAAAATAAGAACTATACCATATACTAATAAAATAAGAACTATACCATACACTAATAAAATAAGAACTATACCATATACTAATAAAATAATAACTATATCATATGCTAATAAAATAAGAACTATACCATATACTAATAAAATAAGAACTGTACTGTCAACAGCAAAATAGAGAATGAATGAATGTCCATAATAAAACAAGAACAGTTATGGAAAGAAAATAAAAGGAGACTGAACAGGCTACCAAAGTAGCACATGATAGAGAAAGATAACTGATCTGATTAGAAATACTTGTACAAAACAGAGAAACAGGACAGCCAACAGTTTTCTGGGTTGGTAACGAATGAATGAGCAAATGAAGATTATCAACATGTAAAATAAAACAACTCTGAAAAAAACTTTGAGAACACAATGAATTGTAAGTACCAGGGAAGGATGCACACATTTTCTTATCTCTTATCTGGATAAAAACAAAATAAACTGAATCAAAAAGGAAAAAAAAATTTAACCCACTGTGATGGTGAATGGTACAGTTAAGTGAATTAGCAAACCTAAACTGTGATGGTGGGATGGTAGAGTTAACCGAACTAGCGAACCTAAACTGTGATGGTGAATGGTATAGTTAACTGAACTAGTGAACCTAAACTGTGATAGTGGGATGGTACAGTTAACTGAACTAGTGAATCTAAACTGTGATGGTGGGATGGTACAGTTAACTGAACTAGTGAATCTAAACTGTGATGGTGGCATGGTACAGTTAACTGAACTAGTGAATCTAAACTGGATAAGGCAGAAACTTTGGCCTGAGACAAAACACAATATGTAGTAGATGTAGTAGATGAAAAGAATGGAGTTAAATGGTAAATGTTTGCTGGAATGGAAGGAATTCAATGTAAGTCAGGTCCAGTGATTGTGGAAACCATACTGCTGCCATCAACACTATCAACTTCTGCCAGAAAGTGACAGTATTCCACAGAATTCCTCACTTTCTGGTGATCAGTGAAAGTGACAGTATTCCTTACTTTCTGATTATCGAAGATGCAAACAAGCTTAATAAGAGCTTCAAACATTCAAACTTCGGAAATCCAAAATTTATTTATCCATAAAGTAATTCTCAAGTCATAAATGTTGCCTGTGTGCCTTTCTTGGATGTTTCTGTCAACATCTGCACTCATTCAGTCATTTGCATGTCCCTTGCAGAACTTTGCCTCCCTAACAGCTCTCCTGTAGGCCTCTTGGTTGTAAGCAAGATGCCCTGCTGCTGATGCATCCATTTGTAGATCATCAATGATGTCTTGCATCTATCTTCACTTTGGTTTTCCTCCCTTTATTTTCTCCATTATGTACCTTTCCAAAACGGTCTTCTCTAGATTATCATGACGTTTAATGTGTCCAAAATATTTAAGTTTTCTCTCTTTAATAGCCAGCCTTCTTCAACGTCAAGTTCTTGTGGTATGGATACATTTGTTCTTTTTTGTGTCCATGATATTTGAAGTACTCTTCTGTAGCATTTACATTCAAAGGCATTTATGTGTTTCTCAGCTGTTTTGTTAAGTGTCCAGGTCTCACAGGCATATGTTGAGATGGGAAAGATGCATGCCCTTAAACATCTGCACTGGTATATAAAAAAACTTGGCTCTATGGTTATTAGTTATACTTCTTTCCATAGATCAATCTTTAATGCTTTCCCCAAAAGCTCAGTTCCTAACTTTCTATCAAGGCTTAGAATTAGACTTTTATGAATCTCCTCTTTTTGTCTTCTCATATAAATTTCCTGTTGTTTCTTTCCCCAAGTCCTCCACTTCTTGTTATGCAGAGCTTCTCACATCCTTGCTGTTGTTGGTCTTTTAGATTTAAATGGGTCTCACATCACAAAACAGACCTACATCTACCCTGACAGATCACCAGAAGCAGCCATCAGAGATGGAGGCAGCGGAATAAACATTCACTTTACAAACAGGCACATTTCTCTGGCTACCAACTGTCGAGCTGAGCTCACTGCTTTCCTAGAAGCTGCCAGACAAGTAAGCAGCACAGCTCTTTCCTCACCAACAGCAAGTCTATCATAAGAAGTCTGCTAGCACTCACAGAGCACTTAGAAAGAAGTACTTTGCAAGCTCTCTCTCTCTTTGGGATAAAAGACGGTTGTGGTCTAGTAGTTCCCATGACACTGTGCTCTGTTGGGAAATGAGGACTTGCCACATCTGGTAGCTGGCTATCATAACATCAACACCCTATCTCATGTAGTGAAGCCATAACCGTAATCAAATGCAACTACAAGAAGGAATGGACTGACCAGCATGACAACCAAATGTCGCAACTCTTACACCAAGAATAAACCACCATCTAACAACCATATGTCGCAATTCTTACATCAAGAATAAACCACAATCTAACAATCACATGTCACAACTCTTACATCAAGAATAAACCACCATCTAACAACCACATGCTGCAACTCTTACATCAAGAATAAGCCATCATCTAACAACCATATATTGCAACTCTTATATCAAGAATAAACCACCATCTAACAACCACATGCTGTAACTCTTACATCAAGAATAAGCCACCATCTAACAACCATATGTTGCAACTCTTACATCAAGAATAAACCACCATCTAACAACCATATGCTGCAACTCTTACATCAAGAATAAGCCACCATCTAACAACCATATGTCACAACTCCTACATCAAAAATAAACCACTGTCTTCAAACTACACAAGGCCACTTCTGACTGTGGGCACACTTTTATCACCTCTGCCCGTCACATGAATGCTCCCCGACCTCACATGCAAAACAGGCATCCGAACTCTGGAGCCACTCTCCCCCCTCTACTAAGAAACCCAAAACCAGCTCTGGTCGCAGGGAGCTTATGCTGGAAGACAAACTTTGTAGTGCACAGCATGACCTCCTAAAGACTGCACAATTTATCCAGACAACAGACATCTGAGGCTAGAACCATGGAACACAGAAGAAGAAATGAGCATAGCTCTGTATGTCTTTCACTTCAACACAATAAGCCATCTTTAAAAGTCAATTCCTGTATCATGATTTATCATTCTTTTACAACTATAGATGTCTATGGAAAGTCATTATTACTCTTTTACTAATATAGATATCTCTGGAAAGTCATTATCACTCTTTTACTACTATAGATATCTCTGGAAAGTCATTATCACTCTTTTACTACTATAGATATCTCTGGAAAGTCATTATCACTCTTTTACTACTATAGATATCTCTGGAAAGTCATTATCACTCTTTTACTACTATAGATATCTCTGGAAAGTCATTATCACTCTTTTACTACTATAGATATCTCTGGAAAGTCATTATCACTCTTTTACTACTATAGATATCTCTGGAAAGTCATTATCACTCTTTTACTACTATAGATATCTCTGGAAAGTCATTATCACTCTTTTACTACTATAGATATCTCTGGAAAGTCATTATCACTCTTTTACTACTATAGATATCTCTGGAAAGTCATTATCACTCTTTTACTACTATAGATATCTCTGGAAAGTCATTATCACTCTTTTACTACTATAGATATCTCTGGAAAGTCATTATCACTCTTTTACTACTATAGATATCTCTGGAAAGTCATTATCATCTTTTACTACTATAGATATCTCTGGAAAGTCATTATCACTCTTTTACTACTATAGATATCTCTGGAAAGTCATTATCACTCTTTTACTACTATAGATATCTCTGGAAAGTCATTATCACTCTTTTACTACTATAGATATCTCTGGAAAGTCATTATCACTCTTTTACTACTATAGATATCTCTGGAAAGTCATCTTCCAACAACAACAGAAGTGACACTTCCCCCCCCCCCCACTCCTTCACTCTCTCTCTCTCTCACCCAGAATATATGTATCTGCAGTCACATGACAGAAATAAACCAGCACAACTGAACTCTGAACCAACAATTTACTGACATACAGATCAGACATTTTGTGAATTATCACAGCACAGAGTCACCAGACGCCGATTTTTTTTTTTTTTTTACAAAATTTACATTCACAAACATTTTGTACCAGTCCAACAAAATAATAATTTACACATTTAAGTTCTGAAAAATCAAACTTTCAAAATTACAAACATTTTATATTAAAATTTTCAGTTTATGATCGCTAGTGTAAATGCTGATATAAAGCTCTTTTTGGCATTACCAATCACACACCAACACTCTCTGAAATACAAATGCTGTTTAAAATTTCATGAGAACAGAAACACACGCCATCAAAGCCATGTGCTGAGATAAATGAGAGTGTTTCATGTATGAGAAATAATTATTATGAAGCTTTATATGGAAAAATAAATGAAAACTCACAAAGAAAAATATCTTTTTTTTCCCCCCCCCACCAAAAGTAGATATTTAAGTTCTTTTTGTATGAAATAAGAAATTACGGGGGTGTGGGGGTTGGTAGGAGCTGAGGACCGTTAACCACATGATCCCAAATTTTAGTCTGTTCAAGATATTTACACATTAAAAAAAAAAAATTCTTTAGAAATAAGCCAGTGAAGACTTTGAATTTCTAGGCCAAAATGAAAATGTGTCCAAACCTTAACTGGTCATATTCACATACTGCCACACAAAACATGGCTACAAACTGTCAAACTATGCAAAATATTCACACATTTTTCTATGTATTTTACATACAAGTAACAACAGCATTGGATTCCTATGGATAACTGGACGTGGATGAATTATCCAGCACAAATAAATTTCCTTACATGTTCAAAAGACAAAAAAAATTCTGCAAGTGTACATATACAGTATTTACGCTGAAAAACTGTATGGTACATGGACTGACCATTGTGACAAAATTCTACAAGCGATGAGTTCAACAGACATTTTTGTTTTTGAATTTTACGAAACAAACATTTTACATATTCTAATCTAATTTTTATATTACAAATGCATTTGTCTGCACTATATAGAATTATGTATGGTCTTCAGTCAGTAATTTCGACAACTTCTATGTTTGTTTCTTCAGTCACAAATGATGTACAGAATTATCAACTCTCTGCTCTTGTATTATCTAATGTTGAAGACAGTTGTGTTGCCAGCTTCTTACATAATGCACTGTATCATGTACATTTCTTATTCACAAAACAAAATGTATACAGATTATATAACTCATTTGGCACTTTAATATAAAATGTGCATGTTTTGAACATTTCAAATTACTTTATACAGGGTTATTCATCTGTCTGTGAAACATTTCAAAACTTCGCAACAAATAAACTATGTAACAGATAATGATAATTCTTATGCCAAGAGAGAGAGAAACTCTTCAAGTTTTTTTTTTTTTTTTAAAATAAAGCCCGCACACAGAGCTCCAGTGGTTTGCCGCTAGGAGGCTGCAGTAGTAAATATGGTGTTCAGTAAACATGAGCAGTTATTTTGTGTTTTGGAATACTCAAGAACTTCGCCTGTTGTGACTGCGCAGCAATGATTTCGAGCAGAATTCCAGAAGGCAGCACCTGTTTTCAACAGTATCAAGAAGTGGTGTGGGAAATTCCGGGATGAAGGCTGTTTGTGCACAGCTTCTTGGCAGGGACTTCCAGGACCAAGCGAAGAAACTGTGAATAGTGTTACAGAAGCTTACCAGCAAAGCCCCCACAAGTCCACTACAAGTTTACAACTAGGAGTCTCGCAATCAAACGTGTGGCGAATTCTCCGTAAGAGATTAAAGTGTAAGCCTTACAAGCTTCAGCTGCCTCATATCTCAGCGAAAATGACAAAGATATGCATCTGAACTTCTGCAATGAAATGCAGGAGAGTTTTGAAACCGACGGCTTTGCAGACTCGCTCATCTTTAGTGATGAAGTTACTTTTTATCTATCTGGAAAGGTGAATCAGCACAATGAGCGTATCTGGAGGACTGAAAATAATAAGCTTTGGTAAGCTTCTGTAACACGATTCAGTTTCTTTGCTTGGTCCTGGATGTTCCTGCCTAGAAGCTGTGCACAGACAGCCTTCATCCTGGAATTTCACACACCACTTCCTGATACCGTTGAGAGCAGATGCTTCCTTCTAGAATTCCGCTTTAAATCGTCGCTGAACAGTCACAACGGATGAGGTTCTTGCGTATTCCAAAACACAAAATGACTGCTAACGTTTACTGAACGCCATATTTGCTACTGCTGCCTCATAGTGGCAAACCACCGGAGCTCTGCGCTGTTATCAGACTGAATACCTGAGAGTCCAACAGAAGCTGCAGAAGAAATTGTTTCTCAATTCTCTGTAACATGCTCTGGGAATCTGTTACAATGACCCCATGCGAGTCGTCAACCAAGAAATTGCTTCTGATGCTGCCTGCACCTCCATTCTCACGCTCGAAGTGCTGGATGCAGAGACTCCTGATTTACCAGTTTACCGTTATGGTAGACAGCATGGACCCATCTAGTTTTTATGCCTCGTGTCAAAAAGCAAGCTCTATAAAAAAGATACCGACTCTTTACTGCCCTGTTTTAAAACTGAAGGCCCTCCTGTAAGCATCCAGTTTAATTACAGCTTATTTTTCTTTCACAATCTTTCACTTTATATTTCTTTTTCTTTTCCTCCCTCTTCTGCATATAATTTATAAAAGAGAATTTACAGCATGAAATTATAACTAACCAGAGCAAATAACTTTTTAACCCTCATACAATAATTAAATGTGTTATCTGACTGCTGACCTTGCTGAATAACATTCTTTCCTAACATAAAGGAAGAAAACTTCTTTGGCCTGTAATTTTTTGACACAGAATCAGTGATCGTGACAGGATTTTTCAAAACCGGTCAAACATTACCTGTCTTTCACTCTGTGTAAAGTACTTTTTCAAACACCAGTTTTGTCAATACAACATTTGGTACCATATACATATATATTTATATATAATGTCAAATTAAACACTTTAAAACATCAGAAGGAAGTAAATGTTTGTGTGAAAATCTGTTCTTACTTTATTTGTGTCGAGATTTATTCTTGACAAAATGCTGTCATGCTGAACCACAGTTAAAACCGGCTGATTCTCCTCCATGTAAATTTAGCCTGCTGGCCTGGTTATCTTCCAACAGATTTAACTAACTGCTTTTTAACCAGGCTTTTTTTTTTTTTTTTAAATAATATGAACTGGTTACAGTAACTGATGAACTCCAAAAGTTTCAGTTTTGCTCATTTTTTAAAATCAGAAATTGACTGGTATTTGACAGTTAACGTGATCACTGAATGGAATATGAAAGGGTTAACACAAGAGACTAATGAAGAGTTAACATATGAGGGAAGCAAACATGTTTACAATTTACTCGTATTACTAAACAAATAAGGTAAACAAAACTCTGCTGATACATCAAGTGTTGGATAACAGAGACCATCATAACATTAACATTGATGGAACCACCATAACATTAACAAATATGGAACCACCATAACATTAACAATGATGGAACCACAATAACATTAACAATGATGGAACCACAATAACATTAACACTGATGGAACCACCATAACATTAACGATGGAACTAAAAATTTCATTTCTAAATTCTTGTCCTGAGATGGCAAAGACCAGTAATCTACGGGGAAGCTGGATGAAAGAAGACTCCGAGAAACAGCTGATGATAATATCACAGACTCATCATCATCATCATCATCAACGACAGAAGACACAACAGCAGATGCTGGTAGTTATGCCTCTCTCCACAGCTCGATCCTTGATGCTTTCCCCATTCAGCTCAGTTGCTATTTTCCAGCATGGCTTGGAATGAGACTTTCCATGAATCTTCTCTCCACACCTTCCTCTGTCTCTCTTCCTACTTACATTTTCTGTTGTGTTTTCAAGCCCTACCCTTCTCGTTATGTGTCCAATGGATGTTACCGTTCAATTTTTTTCTTTTCACATTTTTAATCTGATTACTCTCCTTTTGTTCTTGAAATGAGATCGGACGCAATAAAGCAAATCAGGTCATTGGACAAATGACCCCTTTACTGAAAAAAACAAATACGTATCTCATAACTGTAATAAAAAGAGCACACTGTACAACACAGTTTTCCTCCCAGCTCTGTGCTATCAATGTCAAACATGGACACTAACAGCTAAAAACAAAAGGAAAGTTATCTTGACAGAAATGAAATGTTTAAGGAGAATACTAAATTTGAAAAGAAGAGACAAAATCAGAAATAATTCCATCAGGGCAAAGGGTTGGAGAAACACCATTTTACATTACACACAGAAACAAGAAGACAGATGGTTTGGCTACGTTATATATGACTACCACCAGACAGCATACCACAGAAACAACAAGATAAATGGCTTGGCTATGTTACATGACTACCACCAGATAATATACCACAGAAACAACACGACAAATGGTCTGACCACATTAGATGACTGCCATCAGACAGTATACCACACAAACAACAAGACAAACGGTCTGACCACATTACACGACTACCATCTGACAGTATACCACAGAAACAACAAGGCAAACGGTCTGACACATTAGATGACTGCAATCAGACAGCATACCACAAAAAACATTCATGCCAAGAACAGCAGAAAACAGAAAGAGTCCACCCAAGCAAGAGGCTGGGAGAGGAACTTAAGGAAATCTTAAATATCCAATTATACAAAGCAAATCGCTGAATTCTATCAAGACGTCTATTTGTCCCCTCAACACTGAAAGGTACATGAGGAAGGAGACGAGACAAGACAAAGCTTTCTTCACCGGATTTTGCTACAGCATCCACTGCTTGTTATCTTAGCTGCCCATGCTACTCCTAACAATCTTCTAATAAACCACATTCCTGCTGCCTCTACTGATCTCTAACACAGAACACTGAGACAAAAAAGAAGACACCTACAAGAATCATACGAGACAGATGCAAACGTGAACATCAGTAACCAATTTATCAGAAAAGGTGCCTTCGTTATGAACCAAGTTTCTGAAAATTAAGTTGAGCATGATGCAAGTAATGATGACGATTATTTACTGCACTGCTTCTGATTATATTTATATACCCATTAATGGATCATTCTCTATATATGTGTTGTCATACAGTTATGGCAGTTCCAGTCACATTAGTTACACTTGTTTATTTGGTACTATTTTAAATGTTATCAGCACATGACAGACTTAACAGTAACAGAAGCTCAGTCCAAACATCCTCTGTGGCTCCAAGGGATGCATAAAACACAAAGAAAAAAAAAAAAAGTTTGATGTACACATGTCTAGTTCCTGGACTTCACTTCTCAGCTGTGCATCAATCACCACATCAAACATGACCTTGGCCCAGATATATGTCACAGTGTACCTGACTGTTTGGTCTGAGTATAAAATCAGCTTGGTGGTATGCCTGGGTCAGTTACTGTTCCCTTATGTTTTTCTACAAGCCCCTGGAAGATCTGGAACATATGAAGACAAAATTTACCAAAACAGATGTACAATGGGAGAACAGATTTGCTCAACCTGCCCAAAAAAATGAAAGGGTCAAGATACTGCTGACCTTTCTGTGTAAGTCTCAGGTCCTTGCAGGTTGACACTGCAATAAGGTCATGGAGTCTGTGTCAGAAGCTGATGTTTTAGTGGTACTGAGTCAGGAGAAATCCAACTCCTTTTATAAAGGGGCTGGAGTCAGTGTGTAATTTGACGGAGTCAGGGTTGGAAGATATGACCTTTTATAAAGGGGCTGGAGTCAAATGTCAGAGTCAGACAACAGGAATCAAACGTGAAGGTTTGGCATACAAACCCCACAGTTCTGTGCTGCAGTGAGGACCTTGAAATATAAGGCGTCTCATAGTCTTCCTCTCTCCCTCTCTCTCCCTCTCTCTCATCCTCTCTCTCCCTCTCTCTCATCCTCTCTCTCCTACAAAAAAAAACTCTGATTACAGCAAAAAGAGAAACCTGTCACAAACTAACAAAAAATACAAAAAACTTGTCACAACTCTCCCAGCAACAAGCAACCCCTCTCAAACACAACCAAACTCTCCTAACAACAAGCAACCCCTCTCAAACACAACCAAACTTTCCTGAACAACAAGAAACCCCTCTCAAACACAACCAAACTTTCCTGAACAACAAGAAACCCCTCTCAAACACAACCAAACTTTCCTGAACAACAAGAAACCCCTCTCAAACACAACCAAACTCTCCCAGCAACAAGCAACCCCTCTCAAACACAACCAAACTCTCCCAACAACAAGCAACCCCTCTCAAACACAACCAAACTCTCCCAACAACAAGCAACCCCTCTCAAACACAACCAAACTTTCCTGAACAACAAGAAACCACTCTCAAACACAACCAAACTCTCCTAACAACAAGAAACCCCTCTCAAACACAACCAAACTTTCCTGAACAACAAGAAACCCCTCTCAAACACAACCAAACTCTCCTAACAACAAGAAACCCCTCTCAAACACAACCAAACTTTCCTGAACAACAAGAAACCCCTCTCAAACACAACCAAACTCTCCTAACAACAAGAAACCCCTCTCAAACACAACCAAACTTTCCTGAACAACAAGAAACCCCTCTCAAACACAACCAAACTTTCCTGAACAACAAGAAACCCCTCTCAAACACAACCAAACTCTCCTAACAACAAGCAACCCCTCTCAAACACAACCAAACTCTCCTAACAACAAGCAACCCCTCTCAAACACAACCAAACTCTCCCAACAACAAGCAATACTCTGAAACACAACCAAACTTTCCTGAACAACAAGCAACACCCCCCCCCCCCCCCCCCACCAACACAACCAAACTCTCCTGAACAACAAGCAACCCCTCTCAAACACAACCAAACTCTCCTGAACAACAAGCAACCCCTCTCAAACACAACCAAACTCTCCCAACAACAAGCAACCCCCCCTCCTCAAACACAACCAAACTCTCTCAGCAACAAGCAACCCCCATCAAACACAACCAAACAACAAGCAACCCCTCCCCACCAACACAACCAAACTCTCCCAGCAAAAAACAACCCTTCTCAAACACAACCAAACTTTCCTGAACAACAAGAAACCCCTCTCAAACACAACCACTCTCCCAACAACAAGAAGCCCCTCTCAAACACAACCAAACTTTCCTGAACAACAAGAAACCCCTCTCAAACACAACCACTCTCCCAACAACAAGAAGCCCCTCTCAAACACAACCACTCTCCCAACAACAACCAACCCCTCTCAAACACAACCACTCTCCCAACAACAAGAAGCCCCTCTCAAACACAACCACTCTCCCAACAACAACCAACCCCTCTCAAACACAACCACTCTCCCAACAACAAGCAACCCCTCTCAAACACAACCAAACTTTCCTGAACAACAAGCAACCCCTCTCAAACACAACCACTCTCCCAACAACAAGAAGCCCCTCTCAAACACAACCACTCTCCCAACAACAACCAACCCCTCTCAAACACAACCAAACTCTCCCAACAACAAGCAACCCCTCTCAAACACAACCAAACTCTCCCAACAACAAGCAACCCCTCTCAAACACAACCAAACTCTCCTGAACAACACAACTTACAAAGCTGAAAGAGTTTTACTGCACTGAATAAAACTCTCCTACATACACATAAACATTCATAAATGAAAAAAAAGCTAATCATCCAACACATACTCCAAGATCCTCAAGAATATTATCCTCTGTAACCATACGCCAGTAAGAGGATTGCTGGGCTCGACAGGATGGGTGTGTCCCAACAGGGAATTTAACCTTCAGTCCCGGATCACAGAGATCGATACCTGAATTTTTTTTTTCATGCCAAGGTCAAATGTTCCAAGCACGGAAATAATATCTATGTACATATGTGCCTGCGTTTGTTCATAGTTATTCTAATTTTATGAAAGATATTTCTGTTGATGGACACCATAAAACTGGTACTATGGAGTTCAGATATGAAGGCACAGTTTTACAACAGACAGAAAAAAGAAGGGATTGGGAATAAGAGACAACAAAAACAACCCAATATTTCAGCACAATGGTGGCTGCAATCAAAGACAGCAGAAAACATGAGAGAGAAAAAAAACCAAAAACAAACTTGTGAGTCATTCCTCACCTCAATTAAACTATCCAATCCAAACAGGTACCCGTCCTCATGGTTACCTGGTTTCCACAGAGACCTGAACAGGTGCGAGAAATAATCAAGGATGATTTTTGTAGCATTTCAAAGATACACTATTTTTTTTTATTTTTACATATTTATATCATTCCATATATTTCTGTTATTTCAAACACAAAAATCAAATCACAATCAATCAATAATTTGCATGTCTCTTGCAAAACTCTGCCTCCCTAACAGCTCTCCTGTAGGCTTCTCGGTTGTGAGCAAGATGGCCTGCTGCTGATGATACCACATGGTTCTCAAAAAAAAAAAAAGCCCGCAATGAGCAGGCACATATGAAACAAGAACAGACAGATGTTCCAAGCACAGAAAGATGTTCCAAGCACAGACAGATGTTCCAAGCATAGACAGATATTCCAAGCATAGACAGATGTTCCAAGCATAGAAAGATGTTCCAAGCATAGACAGATGTTCCAAGCAGAGAAAGATGTTCCAAGCATAGACAGATGTTCCAAGTATAGAAAGATGTTCCAAGCATAGAAAGATGTTCCAAGCATAGACAGATGTTCCAAGCACAGACAGATGTTCCAAGCATAGACAGATGTTTGAAGCATAGACAGATGTTCCAAGCATAGACAGATGTTCCAAGCACAGAAAGATGTTCCAAGCATAGACAGATGTTCCAAGCACAGAAAGATGTTCCAAGCATAGACAGATGTTCCAAGCACAGACAGATGCCCCTCTCAAACACAACCACTCTCCCAGTAACAAACAACCCCTCTCAAACACAACCACTCTCCCAACAACAAGCAACCCCTCTCAAACACAACCACTCTCCCAACAACAACCAACCCCTCTCAAACACAACCACTCTCCCAACAACAAGCAACCCCTCTCAAACACAACCAAACTTTCCTGAACAACAACCAACCCCTCTCAAACACAACCACTCTCCCAACAACAAGCAGCCCCTCTCAAACACAACCAAACTCTCCCAACAACAACCAACCCCTCTCAAACACAACCAAACTCTCCCAACAACAAGCAACCCCTCTCAAACACAACCAAACTCTCCCAACAACAAGCAACCCCTCTCAAACACAACCAAACTCTCCTGAACAACACAACTTACAAAGCTGAAAGAGTTTTACTGCACTGAATAAAACTCTCCTACATACACATAAACATTCATAAATGAAAAAAAAGCTAATCATCCAACACATACTCCAAGATCCTCAAGAATATTATCCTCTGTAACCATACGCCAGTAAGAGGATTGCTGGGCTCGACAGGATGGGTGTGTCCCAACAGGGAATTTAACCTTCAGTCCCGGATCACAGAGATCGATACCTGAATTTTTTTTTTCATGCCAAGGTCAAATGTTCCAAGCACGGAAATAATATCTATGTACATATGTGCCTGCGTTTGTTCATAGTTATTCTAATTTTATGAAAGATATTTCTGTTGATGGACACCATAAAACTGGTACTATGGAGTTCAGATATGAAGGCACAGTTTTACAACAGACAGAAAAAAGAAGGGATTGGGAATAAGAGACAACAAAAACAACCCAATATTTCAGCACAATGGTGGCTGCAATCAAAGACAGCAGAAAACATGAGAGAGAAAAAAAACCAAAAACAAACTTGTGAGTCATTCCTCACCTCAATTAAACTATCCAATCCAAACAGGTACCCGTCCTCATGGTTACCTGGTTTCCACAGAGACCTGAACAGGTGCGAGAAATAATCAAGGATGATTTTTGTAGCATTTCAAAGATACACTATTTTTTTTTATTTTTACATATTTATATCATTCCATATATTTCTGTTATTTCAAACACAAAAATCAAATCACAATCAATCAATAATTTGCATGTCTCTTGCAAAACTCTGCCTCCCTAACAGCTCTCCTGTAGGCTTCTCAGTTGTGAGCAAGATGACCTGCTGCTGATGCATTATATCACATGGTTCTCAAAAAAAAAAAAAGCCAGCAATGAGCAGGCACATATGAAACAAGAACAGACAGATGTTCCAAGCATAGAAAGATGTTCCAAGCACAGACAGATGTTCCAAGCATAGACAGATGTTCCAAGCATAGACAGATGTTCCAAGCATAGAAAGATGTTCCAAGCATAGACAGATGTTCCAAGCACAGAAAGATGTTCCAAGCATAGACAGATGTTCCAAGCATAGAAAGATGTTCCAAGCATAGAAAGATGTTCCAAGCATAGACAGATGTTCCAAGCATAGAAAGATGTTCCAAGAATAGACAGATGTTCCAAGCACAGGAAGATGTTCCAAGCACAGGAAGATGTTCCAAGAATAGACAGATGTTCCAAGCATAGACAGATGTTCCAAGCATAGACAGATGTTCCAAGCACAGAAAGATGTTCCAAGCATAGACAGATGTTCCAGGCATATATAGATGTTCCAAGCATAGACAGATGTTCCAAGCACAGACAGATGTTCCAAGCATAGACAGATGTTCCAAGCACAGATAGATGTTCCAAGCACAGAAAGATGTTCCAGGCATAGAAAAATGTTCCAAGTATAGACATATGTTCCAAGCCAAGACAAAACAGCACAGGGAAAAAAAATTAAGATGTGGAAAAAAACTAGCTAAAACTTCAGCCCACAAAGCTTGAAGACTAAATTTATCAAATAAATATCTCAAGTTATTATCCATAAACATAGAGGGTGGCACAGAAGCCTTACATCACATGGATAATAACTTTTTTTTTTAGATTTACAGGTCTCAGTGACAATGGGACTGGATGAAGCAACAGCAACACAATTTCTCAGACAGCCAGTTGTTTATATTCAATCTACTGTTGTCCTCCAATCAACCAATCTAAGAAAATGGGAATCTGACAAACTATGTTGTCCTCCAATCAACCAATCTAAGAAAATGGGAATCTGACAAACTATGTTGTCCTCCAATCAACCAATCTAAGAAAATGGGAACCTGACAAACTATGTTGAGGAAAAACAGTCCTTTACCAAACAAAAGCTCAGAATATCTGCTTGTACAGGGAATCAAACACCTTGGTTTGGCATAAAACAAGGGGTTTGTCAGGGGTGCATACTGTCGCCTTACTTATTTAACTTGTATACTGAAAATATAATTAGGAAAGTTAGAGAAGATGTAGACAAAGAATATTATGATGCCGTAACAATTGGAGGTTATGAAATACCAAAGATTCGATATGCTGATAACACAGTATTACTGTCCACAACACAAAAAGGAATGGAAAAACTAATTATGTCAGTCTGTAAGAACAGCGAAGAGCAAAACCTCTATCTTAATGCGAAGAAAACTAAACTGATGACAAATGACAAAACAAATAAAGATTTTTAAGGGCATGCATCTTTCTCATTGTAACATATGCCTGTGAGACATGGTCACTTAACAAAATAGCTGAGAAACACATAAATGCCTTTGAATATAAATGCTACAGAGAGTTTTTCAAATATCATGCACACAAAAAAGAACAAATATATCCATACTACAATAACTTAATACTGAAGAAGGTTGGCTATTCAAGAGGATTAAACAGAAAACTTAAATATTTTGGACACGTTAAATGTCATGAGAATTTAGAGAAGACAGTCTTGGAAGGATACATACTAGGAAAAAGAAAGAAAGGAAGACCAAGGCGAAGATGGCTGCAAGACATTGTTGGTAATCTGCAAACGGATGCATCAGCAGCAGGGCATCCTGCTTACAACAGAGAAGCCTACAGGAGAGCTGTTAAAAAGGCAAAGTTCCACAAAGGACATGCAAATGACTGACTGACCGACAGGGAAGCATATTAGATTACACTGCGAACAACTGACACTGCATCGAGGAAGAAACAGGAAATAACATGCAACTTAATTGTACATATACATGACTTCACCCAAATCACAGTTGATAAACATGGTCCAAAAAAGCAATAATTCAGGAAAAACAAGGTGGAATACTATACATTATTTCTAATAAATAAACAATGAACAACTGAAACACAGAACATGTTTTCATACTATGAGACATGAAACAAACATTCAAACACAACTTCCTCTAGCCATTTCACATACTCTTACCTATGGTTAAGAGTTACATCTGCAACTGGAATGGTTTTAGCAAAATCTATCATCCATGCCCCTGCGTGGTTACTGCTGTCATACATGATAAGTAGACTGCTGCCAATAACCTGAGGATAGATATCAAAATCAGTCATCCATGTCCCTGCCTGGTTACTGCTGTCATACATGATAAGTAGACTGCTGCCAATAACCTGAGGATAGATATCAAAATCAGTCATCCATGTCCCTGCCTGGTTACTGCTGTCATACATGATAAGTAGACTGCTGCCAATAACCTGAGGATAAGATATCAAAATCAGTCATCCATGTCCCTGCCTAGTTACTGCTGTCATACATGATAAGCAGAACGCTGCCAATAACATGAAGATAGATATCAAAATCAGTCATCTACACCCCTGCCTGGTTACTGCTGTCATACATGATAAGTAGACTACTGACACCAACACCATCCTCACCACAACAACCACCGCTCATAACCACCCACACACTATAACCAAAACACATAAAACCCACCTCATGGGACTTGAAAAAAGGGACAGACTCGTACTTTTCCCTGATGTCACACAATCGCTCGTACAAGCTCGGTATCACAACCTCATGGCCACATAAGAAAGTCTCCAAGAAATAAGACACCTTAAACAAGAAAACAGGCAAGTTGAATCAGCCTCAACAATTTTCTGACATGAAAATATAACTTACTATCTTAGCAGCAAGCATAATGCTGGATTTTTAGTACAGTTTTTCTTGTATCAATATTGATTGGGACAACGCTGAATCTTTATCTTATAACATTTTCTAAAGATGAGAATAACTGTCCAATGCATTTACCATTCCATTTCTCTTTTGTACAGAAACTATGCAGTCTTTTAACTTGTACAGAAGCTTTATTCTTTTAGTATCTTGTATAGAAACTATGCAATTTCAATTCTGTACAGAAACTATGCTGAAATCTATCTCACACAGAAGACATATATGTTGTGTATAGAAATTATGCCCTTTTTTTATTTTGTACAGAAGCTCTGCTGCCTCTATCTTGTACAGAAACTATACTGCATCTATCTTGTACAGAAGCTATGCTGTCACTACCTTGTACAGAAACTCTACTGCCTCTATCTTACACAAAAATTATTGTTTTTCTTGTACAGAAACTATGTTGTCACTACAGAAGCTATGCTGCCTCTATCTTGTACAGAAACTATGCTGTCACTACCTTGTACAGAAACTATCCCCACCTCTATCTTGTACAGAAACTATACTGTCACTACCTTGTACAGAAACTATGCTGTCACTACCTTGTACAGAAATTATGCTGCTTCTATCTTATGCAGAAACTATGTTGTCACTACCTTGTACAGCAGAAAAAAAAACTTACATCTTCTCTTGTCTTGACTTTTTTCAAGTTTGTGTTTGGGGGTTCCCCAGACATCTAAAAATAGAATAAAATGCAATGAAATCTCAGGCCATCTAGAAACTAGGTGTATCTAGACTCAGTTTTTGTTTCTTGACACACTTTTTTTTCCTACCATTTAAAGAATCTTTTAATAATGTCTCTGACTTTTAACAAAATAGATTATAGACAAAAAACTAGCAACAAGGCATGCTTTTTCCTTCATTCTAAATAGAGAGAGAGAGAGAGAGAGAGGGAAACAGAATACCAGTGAAAGAGTGAGATATAAGAAAAGAAGAATGTCAGTGAAAGAGTGAGGGACAGGGAAACAAAAGAATATGGGTGAAAGAGTGAGGGACAGGGAAACAAAAGAATATCGGTGAAAGAGTGAGGGACAGGGAAACAAAAGAATATCAGTGAAAGAGTGAGGGACAGGGAAACAGAAGAATATCAGTGAAAGAGTGAGGGACTGGAGAAACAAAAGAATATCAGTGAAAGAGTGAGGGACAGGGAAATAGAAGAATATCAGTGAAAGAGTGAGGAACAGGGAAACAAAAGAATATCAGTGAATAAGGAACTTACCCTTACAGCTTCTATTCTGAAGCCAAACTTACCATTACAGCTTCTATTCTGAAGCCAAGACTAAGGAACTTACCCTTATAGCTTCTATTCTGAAGCCAAGACTTGCTGTAGAGCTCTCCTGCTCCCTAAACTGTAAATATAAAGACCTTAAAATTATAAAGCAACACACGATAGTTTGGCTAGGTAGATCATCATCATGATCATCATCATCATTTTCAGTCTTCTAACCAGCAGATCCTTCCAAAGAAGTTCCTCCTCCTGTGCTACTTTCCTGCTACACGCAACGACCAGGTACAGGATCAGGTAGGTAGCAAAGTTTGTTGCAGAAGGCAAGGCCACAGAACAACGCCTCAGATGGTTGAAGAAGTGCACTCCCTCCCACCCCCTGATATTCTAGGCAAGTGTTCTGGCAAGTTAAACTTCTGACATTCTGCATGGTGGGCCCATATACAGACACTACTCAAACATTTTTCTTCTTCTTCTTCTGTGTTCCATGGTTCTAGTCTCAGATGTCTACATTTGTTGCATGAATAAATCATGCAGTCTTGTGGAGGTTATGCTAAAGTTTGTCTTTCAGCAGAACTTCCTGTGACCAAGGTTTGGGATTCTTGGTAGTGGGGGGGGGGGGGGGGGAGAGCTGCAGGATGTGTTCTGGATTCTGTTTTACATGTGCAGCCAGGGGTGTGCAAGATAAGCCTACTTGAATGTAGCAGCCTTGTAACAGTCTGTGTGGGACAGGCCTACTTGAATGTAGCAGCCTTGTAACAGTCTGTGTGGGACAGGCCTACTGGAATGTAAAGGTAGCAGCCATTATGATTGTAGAGGTTGACTGAGTAGGATGTTTCAGATAGGATGTGAACTGTTAGTTTCTTTTCTTCCTCATGGATCCAATGTGTAAATTTTTGATGCAGCTACGAGTTGTTAGAAATAGTTTGTAACAGAAGAAATGTGAAATATTGAGATTTTTGAGGACTTTAAGTCCGATATTTTTTGGTGATGTAAAGTTGTATATAATGAACCATGTAATTTTCAGTGAGCTAGTAAGTTGGCTCTTATTTCATCATGTTAAGGGCCTGTTTTTCCGAGCTGAGAGTATTGACTGTTGCCATTCCCTCCCTACATGGCGAACTAGTTCTCATCTGGAGAGGAGTTTGATTATTCATCTGTTTACTCAGTTTATTGCTACATCCTCATTTATTCACCACTCATTTTTCCCATAATAAATATGTGAAATTGCTTTAATCATTTGAGTGTTGGTGGTTCTCAAACTGTTGAGATGTGTTCGTTCTCAGTTACATATTAAAATTCCTCAGATGTAATTAGAAGAGAGAGTAAGGAAAAGTAGTACAGTTTACCATTTGGGTGGCGGCTTTACACAATTGCGAAGTAGTTAAATTAATGCCGTGTCTGTAACTAGCAGACAGATACATGGTACATCTAAATGTTTGGTTGGTACAGTACGGCTAGAAAGATCTTATGGATATTCAAAATGATTTTCCTAATCTAACATAAAAGACATTTAAAACAGATTCTTTTAAGGGTGGCATGGCTGGACCTTTGAGCACTGAAGTCTCATCCATGAGACACAGGTTCAAATCACAGCTGAGACCCACAATTTGTTTCTGTTACGGGGACCCGTTAGAAACCCTATCCATAGCAAATGCTCCAGCTACCAGCCATTAACCCCTCAACCTATATTCTTGACATAGATGATCTAGTATGTATACACATCTTACATCATCTTACATCCTTCCCTTGCTGTTAAACATCACATAAGGATTGCATGGTAGTTCGCCAAGTTTCCTTGTTTTTGGCGACCTTTTCAACCTCATCAAGGGATTTTATGCCTCTCTTAACAATGTCCTCTTTAGAGTTTCACGTGGTCGACCTCTTTTTCTTCGGCCTGTTGTGTTCCACTTGACAGCTTGTTTTGGGATTCTCTGATTACATCTACTGCTATATAGAGTACACTATAACTGACACTGAGCCTCTCTGACAACCAAACCTTGTACCTGCATGTATCTGAGCTTAGTGATCGCTCCTTCTTCAAGCTCCTCGGCCGTGGGAGCATTTGGATCTACCTTCACCATCTTCTCAAACAGATCCTTCCTTAGAACGGGGTTCTTGACTTCAGCTTCCAAGAATGTCCTGGAAGGCATCATGGGATGTGTAACAATTACCAAAAACATAGAATATATCCAAAAACACAGAACATATCAAAAGTATAGAACATACCACATAGAATATACCAAAAACATAGAATATACCCCCCCCCCCCCAAAGAAAAAATAACTTCAAGTGCCACAGTGTGGTAAAGTGTCAGGATCTTCATTTTCCAAGGATCCAAGTTTAAGATTTGAAGATTTCCACTTCTGGGATGAACTCCCCCTCCCCTTTGTTTCTTAATAAAAGTATCAGACTCAACTGTTAGCTAGGCTGCCTGCGGCACACCAATAGCTGGATCCTGGACTCATTCTCCACACATGAGAAGTCAGTTCTTTTCCTGTTGTGCTACTGTTGTCTTCAACTAACCAACAGACATACACACTAAACACAAGAAGCTATGTATAACGACAGCAGGTACTAACAACTAGAGCACACCAGGAGCTGGATCCAGGACCCGCTCCCATAACAATAAGAAGTCACCTCTCTAGCCACTGTGCTGCTGACAAATTAGTAAGCACTAGAAATTAAGCACGATAATAAGAGATATTTTTACAAACAAAATACTGAAACAAAAAAACAAAAACATAATATGATATTTTGAGTCTGGCCAGTTCTGTGTCTGCTAAGTGTTGGGGGAGGAGGTTCAAATCCCAAAAGTTTCTGATGTTCTTTTCCACATGTTCTTGAGGTCATGGCCTCCACTGATCTTCCTTTATCATGGAGCCTGGAAACTACTAGCCTCTGGAAATCGAGATTATCTACTTACAAGGTGAGACACACCGGAGTACTCTATACAAAGAGATGACAGTGTATTAAAGGCAAGTAAAAACCAACCCCATGAATCTGAAAATGTAGTTAAGCTTCTAGTAAGGTCAAATCCCCGTTTCCTTGCCACTGAAGCATATCGTGGATACGGTGTTAGGCCCGTATTTCCACGACCTTTGGCACATGGAAGTGTAATATGGCCATTATTACTGCCTGGCTGCATTTACCTTCCAAGATTTCTCTGGTACCCATTTTTAGAGGCTGGGTGGACCCAGGGTCTTTTTTTTTTGTGTGTGATGGTACCAGAAAAAAAACCCCCCCACTGCTGGGACTTGAACCTGGTACCACTAGATTATTAGTCCAAGTGCCTAACCACTCAGGCAACCAAGCTTCTGGCGAACATGTCATATAAAGTTAGCGTTAGAAGTAATAGCTGATCTATGTGCATCAGTTGTTGTCATATCTGTGTGGAACTATATGCAGTAACAGTTGTTCTACCTCTGTGGGGAAATATATGCAGTAACAGTTGTTCTACCTCTGTGTGGAACTATATGCAGTAACAGTTGTTCTACCTCTGTGTGGAACTAACTGCAGTAACAGTTGTTCTACCTCTGTGTGGAACAACGTGCAGTAACAGTTGTTCTACCTCTGTGTGGAACAATGTGCAGTAATAGCTGTTCTATCAATCTGTGGAACTATGTGCAGAATGTTCTCAGCAGCTGATGCCATGTATGTGCTGAAACACAGGCACTGTATCAAACTGGGAATATATTACAGCTGTCAACCTGAAAACCTGAAGCTGACCCAAAATACAAGCTTCAAAGTAGGCTCCACCACAGTGGACCATGGCCAGTCCCTTTCCATTATCCAGGATGAGTCTGTTACTAGGACCACCAATGAGGAAGTGAGACAGAGTTTGCCACCCTTAATAACCAACCATCACTTCAGCATAGTAACCTCTACTTCAACTAGCAGCAATCAAAAGTGTATATAGCAGTAATCACATGTCCATACAGCAGTAATCACAAATGTATATAGCAGTAATCACAAATGTATATAGCAGTAATCACAAATGTATATAGCAGTAATCACATTTGTATATAGCAGTAATCACATTTGTATATAGCCGTAATCACAAATGTATATAGCAGTAATCACAAATGCATATAGCAGTAATCACAATTATATATAGCAGTAATCACAGGTGCATATAGTAGTAATCACAAGTGTATATAGCAGTAATCACATTTGTATATAGCAGTAATCACAAGTGTATATAGCAGTAATCACAGGTGCATATAGTAGTAATCACAAGTATATATATATTACTGCTCATACATGTATATAGCAGTAATCACAAGTGTATATAGCAGTAATCACAAGTGTATATAGCAGTAATCACAAGTGTATATAGCAGTAATCACAAGTGTATACAGTAGTAACCACAAGTGTATAAAAACTTGCAGTTAATCCATGACTGTTCTACAAACTTATCCCCTCTCTACGGAATCTCTACATTCAAGTTTCTAATTAATTATTTATCCCAAAGTTAAGCAAAGTGATCATAAAGTTTCTAACTTATCCTCCCATGTTTTACTAGCGCCTACCTGGTTCCCATCTTAATATCCATGATACTTGGGTCACAGAAATGATGCAGAAGATCTTCTATTTCAATAAAATCTGTATGCAAGTTATGGAAGCTGCATAAATAATGAATATTTTTTATCAGCTAAAGACATCATCATTATCATCAACAAACCTGTCAACGCCATGGAAGATATAACAATACAGGCAAGAAAAAAAAAAAAAAAAAGAAAAACATCACTACCTGAATATCTTTTGCGAAATTCTATTACTCACTTTTATCTTCTTGCAGTTTAAAATTCTGCCTAGAAAGTCTCCGTATACCTCATCCAACCCACCCCATCCCACATTCCCCCCCCCCCTCCTAATTCTTGTCAATTTCATCAAATTTTTTTTGTCTCAACTACTTATTTCTAGAAATTGTATTCCATAAACCAATGATCTGGTATGTACAGGCCAACCACCAACATTCCAGAAACCAATGATCTGGTATGTACAGGCCAACCACCAACATTCCAGAAACCAATGATCTGGTATGTACAAGCCAACCACCAACATTCCAGAAACCAATGATCTGGTATGTACAGGCCAAACACCCAACATTACAGAAACCAATGATCTGGTATGTACAGGCCAGCCATTGACATTTCAGAAACCGATGATGTGGAACTGACAACTGAATACATACAGGTTCAACAGGTTTAAAACCAATTTTCCACAAAATGATAACCGAATATGTGCAGGTTCAACAAGTTTACCACGTTTCTGGAAACTGACACTTCATGAAGATGATATAGTTCATGACATTATGTGGTATACTGGATAACCACCAGCTGCATGTTTATTTAAATTTAACACAAGCACACCATCTTTACTACTTACACTGTGTTTGCTGGTTGCAGTTCCGTCATTTTCCTCTCATGTGTGCCTGCATTATGTAAGTAAATTAACTACCTCATCTTATCTTTCTGTGCCGTTAAACGTCACATAGGGCTCGCAACGTAGTTCGCCAATTTTTCCTGTTTTCCGTGAGCTTTTCAACCTCGTTAAGGGATTTTATGCCTTTTAATTTGGCCTCTCTTAATAATGTCCTCTTTCATGTGGTCTGCCTCTTTTTCTTCGGCCTGTTTCAACCTACTTGATAGCTTGTTTTGGAATTCTCTGATCATTTCTTCTCATCACGTGACCAACATATGTCCATCTCCTTTTCCTGATCACCCATGAGACTGGTTGCTCTTCGCTCATCTGCCTTATCTCTGCATTGCTCTTGAATTAGTTCCACTTGATGCCGAGTATTTTCCTTAGGCATTTGTTTTCAAAAGAGTCTAATTTCTTGTCGATTTCTTGAGTTGTTTTCCAGCTTTCACATGCATAAATGAGGGTGGATATTACATCTGAATTTAATAATCTTAACTTAGTTTTTGTGCTTATAACTTTTGAATGCCGTATGTTCTCAAGATTCTTGATGATTGATGCTGCTTTTGCAATTCGAATTCTAACTTCCTTTCTGGTGTCACTATCCTGGTCTATGTAGCTGCCAAAGTATGCATATTGACTGACTTATTCAACATTTGTCCCTTAGATGTATTTTTCCATTTTGATTAATGGGAAATTTCATTATTTTTGTTTTTTTCCTTGATAATTTCAAGTCCTATTTTGCTAGCCACTCAAGACAGGGTATGTTTTTACTTACATTGATTTCACATTGTCACTGATAAGAGTTATGTCATCTGCAAAATCAACATCTTCTAGTTAGGTCTCATGTACCCAACCAATACCTGTATTACCTGTGCAGCATTTTTTCATTATGAAGTATATTGCAATTCCAAACAGCAAAGGAGACAGTATACATTTGTTTCACGCCTGTTTCAATCTGGAACCATTCGCTCATCCTTTCTTCTGTTTTGACTGCACAAACATGTCCATTGTAGAGGTCCTTAATGATGCTGACAATTTTAGATGATATTCCATATAGACTTAAAATTCTCCACAGTGAATCTCTGTGTATGCTATCAAATGCCTTTTTAAAGTTTATGAAGTTCAGTATTAACGGTAAGTTGGTTTCAAGGTTTAACAATTTCATTTGGTTTTGGTCAATTAAGTATTTCTTGGAAGTGTTCAGCCCATCTGTGCTTTTGGTCTTTATTTGATGTTAATAGAGTTCCAGTTTTGCTAAGGACTGGTCTTTCTTTAGATGTAATAGCACCTGTTAACCGCATTTTGTATGTTATATAAACTTTTGCTGTATCCTGTTTTTGCTGCTTTCTCTGCCTCTTTCGCCGTATTGTCTATGTATTCTCTTTTATACTTCTAGCTGAACTTTTTACTTTATTGTCTATTTCTTTGTATGTTGCTTTCGCCAGATCTTTTCCAAGATCTGTCTTTATATTCAACATGGCTAATTAGGTTTCTTGTCTTTCATATATGTACATCTATGTGTTTTCTGATATCCATGGTTTTCTATTTGGTTTTTTCAGTCCAGAATTTCTTTTGCCACAGTGATTATGGCTGTGCTGTAAGAATTCCATAATTCATCTATATCTATTTCCTCTATTTCACTGAGTGTTGTGGGATGATCTGCAAGTTCCAGATTGAAATTACTGTTAGTATTCTCTTCTTGTAGGCTGTGGCTGTTTATCTTTCTGTGTACTGATTTCTTGTGTTGGCTTTTCAGTTTTAGTTTTATTTTCCCTATACACAGATTGTGATCACTGTTGACATCTGCACCCCTATATCCCCTTACATCTATGAGAGATGTTCTGTGTTGCTTTCTAGTACAAAAATGATCTATCTGGTTTCTAGTTCTATAATCTGGAGATATCCACGTTGTTTTATGTATCTCTTTGTGTGGAAATATTGTGCCTCCAATGACCATGCCCTCTGTTAGACATATTTCAATTAATCTTTCTCCGTTCTGATTTACCATGTCAATTCCTTCTTTCCCCATTACTTTTTCAACGTCGGTGTTATCTTTCCCTACTTTAGCGTTGAAGTCCCCCATAGCAATTAGGATGTCGTGTTTAGGGACTTTGTTAATGATTTGTTGTAACTGGTGACAGGAATCATCTTTCACTTATTCATCTGCATCGTTTATGTGTGCAAAACACTGTATTATCATACACCATTTTTATTAGCCTGTTCACTTCCACTCTTTCTACATGGCTCAGCCAGTGTAGTCTGTTCTCTTCCAAGACACTCATAATTCTTGTCTTGTCTCCTTCCCTTTCATTGTTGAGGGGACAAACAGACATCTTGACAGAGATCGATGATTTGCTTCATATAATGGGAAAGTTAACTCTTCTGTAACTTCCTATCTCCATCTCCTGCATGGGCAGCCTCTTCCTCTGTTACCTACAGTTTTTAAAGAGAATGTTTTCTGTGATACACTTTCTGGTGGTAACCATATAACATGGCCAAACTATCTGACTTGCTGTTTCTGGATATAATGTAATACTGGTGTTACTCTAACCTTTGCCCTGATGGTGTCATTTCTTATTTGGTCTCTTCTTATCACATTTAGTATTCTCCTTAAACATCTCATTTCTATTGTGGTGATTTTTCTTTTGTTCTTGGCTGTTAAGTGTTCATGTTTGACACTGATAGCATAGAGTTGGGAGAAAAATTGTGTTGTACAGTGCTCTTTTTGTTTGATTTGTAATGTATTTGTGTGTCTTCAGTAAAGGAGCCATTTGTCCAATGACCTGATTTGCTTTATATAATGGGAAAGTTAACTCTTCTGTAACTTCCTATCTCCATCTCCTGCATGGGCAGCCTCTTCCTCTGTTACCTACAGTTTTTAAAGAGAATGTTTTCTGTGATACACTTTCTGGTGGTAACCATATAACATGGCCAAACCATCTGACTTGCTGTTTCTGGATATAGTGTAATACTGGTGTTACTCCAACCTTTGCCCTGATGGTGTCATTTCTTATTTGGTCTCTTCTTGTCACATTTAGTATTCTCCTTAAACATCTCATTTCTGTTGTGGTGATTTTTCTTTTGTTCTTGGCTGTTAAGTGTTCATGTTTGACACTGATAGCATAGAGTTGGGAGGAAAATTGTGTTGTACAGTGCTCTTTTTGTTTGATTTGTAATGTATTTGTGTTTTTAGTAAAGGAGTCATTTGTCCGATGACCCGATTTGCTTTATTGCATTTGTTCTCAATCTCAGCGTCAGTTTTCCCTGAGGATGATATTGTGCTAACTAGGTATTTGAAATGCTTCACCTGTTTTAAGGGCTGGTTATCTAGGAAGATCTTTGTTTGGATTTCTTCTCTCAATATGGTCATGACTTCCGTTTTTTTCATCACTGATCTTCGTGTTGTGGCTTTTACATGCCCTTGCTAAGTTATCCATGCTCTGCTGTAGGTCTTTTTTCTGATGTGGTTGTAAGTGCTTGATGGTCAGTAAAAAGGAGTTTGTTTATGGTCCTCCTATTGGGTATGTCTTCTGAAAGGTGTTGTGGGTTTATCGGCATTCTTTCTGGGGTTAGGCTGTTGGGCAGCTTTGTGGTGGAGTTTTTACTATGTTTGATAGCTTCTTTGCAGATGTTGGCAATGTATGTTATGAACAGTAAAGGAGATAGTACAAAGCCTTGCCTCACTCCAGACTTTATGATGGATTGTAAGGCATATTTATAATATTTATAATTCACTGTGATTTAAATAAGCTGTTAAGTTCAGTGTTCTTTCCAGCTCTCCATTCTCCATTGTTGGTGTATCCTTTATGGGCCCAAAGATTCTTCTTATGACCTTGTTCTCAAAGACCTGCGGTTGTTGGAGTACAACAAAGAAAGATGAACAACAACTGCAACAAATGCAGTATAAATATTACAGATGTAAAAGACATGATAATAAATTTACAGTAAAGAATACACTCGTAATCCAACAACAGAAAGGATACATTCTCCGTTGAACTCGACCTCACGATAGAAAGTTGGCATGATATTCTTTGACTGTGCGTATTCGCTGAGAGCTGTATACGCCAAAACCTCATAGTTTTCTTTGGAGATACGTTTCTTCCAGATGGTGTTTGGACCCGCGGGAGCAAAGGATCCTGATTTGAAAAACAAACAAAAAAATTAATTTATATATGTAAACCACACAAAGATCACTGGAAGCAGTAGAAATATGGTTTATTAGAAGAATGTTGACAATTACCTGGACAGTAAAGATAACCAATGAAGAATGAGAAGAGCTGGAGATACAAACAAACAAACAAAAATGAGAGAGACAAAATGTATTTTCACACGACATGCAATGAGAAGGGGGGACAATGAAAATGTAACAACAGGAAAAACAGAGGGAAGAAGAGCCAGGGGAAGACCGAGAGAAGTGATGTTGGATAGTTTGACAAGATGGTGTGAGAGGAGATCACTAACTGAACTGATGGCTCCGTGAAGGATTGGATACTACGAGAAACAGCCAACACCAGTCAGCACAGCACCTGATGATGATGATGTATACCTTCTGGTAAACCTCTTCTGCTACATTCACAATTCTAGTTCAACAGGGATATCCAGGATTCACAGCAAAATGTTCTTGTTGATTTATATCCCTAGAATAGGATGCTCTCAACTTGATCCTTGGCCTTTCTCCAAAGAAGTATTCACCACCTTTCCCATACCCCATCATTTGCCTCCCATACTTCCATATTTTCTGACGCCCTTTCTTACATACTATTGACCTCAGTACTAACATTTGCCCCAATGCTGCTGTTGCTGGTGGTGCCACTGCTGGCAGACTTCTCCTGTTATTCACAGTCAATTCGGAGCACCTTTCAGGGACAAGCCACCTTGTACAACCTTCACTTCTCGTCTTGGTTGGAAGAGGCAACATTAAGGTCACAAAAGTCACCAGAAAACTAAACCTTTTCTTTCCCCACTCTTACCTGGATGTTCTAGATCATTCACGAAAAATGAACACACAGGTAACTGTTCCCACTAACTGTAACACGACAAATCTCACCTGGATGCCCCGCCAACTGGATCCAGGCATTCTTTCTGTTTTTGACTAGAACTGAACTTGCAGGTGCAGACAAGTCCAGGGCTGCCTGATTATCAGAGGAAAACATGTGTAAAGTTTTTAAATAAATCACATCAGTTTAGTCACATCAGATGCCACTACAAAGAGTTTGCAGGTCATGTAAGAGCCTGGTTGGTAAACTGTTTACTTAAGAAAGTAGGTCTTCTGGGTTTATCGGCATTCTTTCTGGGGTTAGGCTGTTGGGCAGCTTTGTGGTGGAGTTTTTACTATGTTTGATAGCTTCTTTGCAGATGTTGGCAATGTATGTTATGAACAGTAAAGGAGATAGTACAAAGCCTTGCCTCACTCCAGACTTTATGATGGATTGTAAGGCATATTTATAATATTTATAATTCACTGTGATTTAAATAAGCTGTTAAGTTCAGTGTTCTTTCCAGCTCTCCATTGTTGGTGTATCCTTTATGGGCCCAAAGATTCTTCTTATGACCTTGTTCTCAAAGACCTGCGGTTGTTGGAGTACAACAAAGAATGATGAACAACAACTGCAACAAATGCAGTATAAATATTACAGATGTAAAAGACATGATAATAAATTTACAGTAAAGAATACACTCATAATCCAACAACAGAAAGGATACACTCTCCGTTGAACTCAACCTCACGATAGAAAGTTGGCATGATATTCTTTGACTGTGCGTATTCGCTGAGAGCTGTATACGCCAAAACCTCATAGTTTTCTTTGGAGATACGTTTCTTCCAGATGGTGTTTGGACCCGCGGGAGCAAAGGATCCTGATTTGAAAAACAAACAAAAAAATAAATTTATATATGTAAACCACACAAAGATCACTGGAAGCAGTAGAAATATGGTTTATTAGAAGAATGTTGACAATTACCTGGACAGTAAAGATAACCAATGAAGAATGAGAAGAGCTGAAGATACAAACAAACAAACAAAAATGAGAGAGACAAAATGTATTTTCTCATGACATGAGAAGAAGGGACAATGAAAATGTAACAACAGGAAAAACAGAGAGAAGAAGAGCCAGGGGAAGACCGAGAGAAGTGATGTTGGATAGTTTGACAAGATGGTGTGAGAGGAGATCACTAACTGAACTGATGGCTCCATGAAGGATTGGATACTATGAGAAACAGCCAACACCAGTCAGCACAGCACCTGATGATGATGATGTATACCTTCTGGTAAACCTCTTCTGCTACATTCACAATTCTAGTTCAACAAGGATATCCAGGATTCACAGCAAAATGTTCTTGTTGATTTATATCCCTAGAATAGGATGCTCTCAACTTGATCCCTGGCCTTTCTCCAAAGAAGTATTCACCACCTTTCCCATACCCCATCATTTGCCTCCCATACTTCCATATTTTCTGACGCCCTTTCTTACATACTATTGACCTCAGTACTAACATTTGCCCCAATGCTGCTGTTGCTGGTGGTGCCACTGCTGGCAGACTTCTCCTGTTATTCACAGTCACTTCGGAGCACCTTTCAGGGACAAGCCACCTTGTACAACCTTCACTTCTCGTCTTGGTTGGAAGAGGCAACATTAAGGTCACAAAAGTCACCAGAAAACTAAACCTTTTCTTTCCCCACTCTTACCTGGATGTTCTAGATCATTCACGAAAAATGAACACACAGGTAACTGTTCCCACTAACTGTAACACGACAAATCTCACCTGGATGCCCTGCCAACTGGATCCAGGCATTCTTTCTGTTTTTGACTAGAACTGAACTTGCAGGTGCAGACAAGTCCAGGGCTGCCTGATTATCAGAGGAAAACATGTGTAAAGTTTTTAAATAAATCACATCAGTTTAGTCACATCAGATGCCACTACAAAGAGTTTGCAGGTCATGTAAGAGCCTGGTTGGTAAACTGTTTACTTAAGAAAGTAGGTCTTCTAAGTATCATATTTTTTTAAAACATACAGCAGGTTAGCAAAGTAACTCATTTAAGTAACTAGGACAACAACATTATATAACTATCTCAATCATTAGATAACACAAAATTGGATTATATAACTATCTCAACTGCTAGAAAATGCAGAACTGGATCATATAACTATCTAAAATATTAAATAACACAGAATCATATTATATAACTATCTCAAATGTTAGATAACAGAATTGGATTATATAACTATCTCAAATGTTAAATAACACATAATCAGATTATATAACTATCTCAAATGCTAAATAACACAGAATCATATTATATAAGTATTTCAAAAACACAGAATCATATTATATAAGTATTTCAAAAGCATGTTCATTCCAGCCAGGATATCTACTACCAAACTTATAACTTAGTCTCACTTCAGAATACAAGAAAAGTCATAGCATCAGAGGAAAGCTTCTACAGTGTGAAATGGTTCCCATACCACCCCCAACTCTCACCCTCATCATCTGGCAGTCATACCACCATCATATGGCACCCACACTCCCCATCATTTGGCTGTCATACCACCATGATATGGCACCCACACTCTCCATCATCTGGCAGTCATACCACCATCATATGGCACCCACACTCCCCATCATCTGGCAGTCATACCACCATCATTTGGTTCCCATACTCCCCATCATTTGGTTGTCATACCACCATCATTTGGTTCCCATAATCCCCATCATTTGGCTGTCATACCACCATCATTTGGTTCCCATAATCCCCATCATTTGGCTGTCATACCACCATCATTTGGTTCCCATACTCCCCATCATTTGGCTGTCATACCACCATCATTTGGTTCCCACACTCCCCATCATTTGGCTGTCATACCACCATCATTTGGTTCCTATAATCACCATCATTTGGCTGTCACACCACAATCATTTGGTTCCCATACTCCCCATCATTTGGCTGTCATACCACCACCATTTGGTTCCCATACTCCCCATCATTTGGCTGTCATACCACCATCATATGGCACCCACACTCCCCATCATTTGGCTGTCATACCACCATCATATGGCACCCACACTCCCCATCATCTGGCAGTCATACCACCATCATTTGGTTCCCATACTCCCCATCATTTGGCTGTCATACCACCATCATTTGGTTCCCATAATCCCCATCATTTGGCTGTCATACCACCATCATTTGGTTCCCATACTCCCCATCATTTGGCTGTCATACCACCATCATTTGGTTCCCATACTCCCCATCATTTGGCTGTCATACCACCATCATTTGGTTCCCATACTCCCCATCATTTGGCTGTCATACCACCATCATTTGGTTCCTATAATCACCATCATTTGGCTGTCACACCACAATCATTTGGTTCCCATACTCCCCATCATTTGGCTCTCATACCACCACCATTTGGTTCCCATACTCCCCATCATTTGGCTGTCATACCACAAACATGTGACTCCCATACTCACATCACTTGGCTGTCATACCCCATTATTTGCCTCCCATACCCCCATTTCAGACCCCTACTCTTATGATTGTATGGTTGTTTCACTCTCTATAGTACACAGTTTCTCACATAACAATTCTGCATCACAAACAGAAAAAAAAAAGCAATCTACAAAGCCAGTGTGTGAACAAAGTAAATCAGAATGTAACATTGTGCAATAAAGATATCATCTAACAAGCTAATGTCATAAATAGAGTTTATTCTAATAAACCACTGAAATAAATAGATTAGACAATGTCATAAGTAAATTAGATTTTATTTATTACAAGCTAATATCATAAGTAAAAAGATGTTACCCTCACAAAGTAATATTCTAAGTACATGAGATTTTACTGCAATAATTTATTATCATAAACAAAAAACAGATTTTACTTTTACATAAACAAGATTAAAATAATATACATACAAACCTGAATATTGTGAACGTTTTTGTGTTACAGTGATGATGAGCAACTTCTCCCTAAAAAATCTTCACATCTCATTTGTGCGAATTAACCAGTCAAGATAACTAAAACACTGACCTATATATGCATGGGCAGGTCAACTAAAACGCTGACTTCTATATTCACACACTGAAAAGTCAAGACAACTAAAATATTCACTCCCTACATTCACACAGTGACAAGTCAAGACAACTAAAATATTCACTCCCTACATTCACACACTGACAAGACAACTAAAATATTCACTCCCTACATTCACACAGTGGCATGTCAAGACAACTAAAATATTCACTCCCTACATTCACACACTGACAAGTTAAGACAACTAAAATATTCACTCCCTACATTCACACACTGAAACGTCAAGACAACTAAAATATTTACTCCCTACATTCACACATTGACAAGTCAAGACAACTAAAATATTCACATACTGACAAGTTAAGACAACTAAAATATTTACTCCCTATATTCACACACTGACAAGTGAAGACAACTAAAATATTCACTCCCTACATTCACACAGTGACAAGTCAAGACAACTAAAATATTCACTCCCTACATTCACACACTGACAAGACAACTAAAATATTCACTACCTACATTCACACAGTGGCATGTCAAGACAACTAAAATATTCACTCCCTACATTCACACACTGACAAGTTAAGACAACTAAAATATTCACTCCCTACATTCACACACTGAAACGTCAAGACAACTAAAATATTTACTCCCTACATTCACACATTGACAAGTCAAGACAACTAAAATATTCACATACTGACAAGTTAAGACAACTAAAATATTTACTCCCTACATTCACACACTGACAAGTCAAGACAACTAAAATATTCACTCCCTATATTCACACATTGACAAGTTAAGACAACTAAAATATTCACTCCCTACATTCAAATACTGACAAGTCAAGACAACTAAAATATTCACTCCCTACATTCACACACTGACAAGTCAAGACAACTAAAATATTCACTCCCTATATTCACAAACTGACAAGTCAAGACAACTAAAATATTCACTCCCTACATTCACACACTGACAAGTCAAGACAACTAAAATATTCACTCCCTACATTCACACACTGACAAGTCAAGACAACTAAAATACTAACTCCCTACATTCACACACTGACAAGTCAAGACAACTAAAATATTCACTCCCTACATTCACACACTGACAAGTTAAGACAACTAAAATATTCACTCCCTACATTCACACACTGAAAAGTCAAGACAACTAAAATATTTACTCCCTACATTCACACATTGACAAGTCAAGACAACTAAAATATTCACTCCCTACATTCACACACTGACAAGTTAAGACAACTAAAATATTCACTCCCTACATTCACACACTGACAAGTTAAGACAACTAAAATATTTACTCCCTATATTCACACACTGACAAGTCAAGACAACTAAAATATTCACTCCCTACATTCACACACTGACAAGTCAGGACAGCCAAAACACTGACTCTTAAGTACACACACTGACAAGTCAAGACAATTAAAACACAGACATTTATGTGTACACACACTGACAAGTCAAGACAATTAAAACACAGACATTTACGTGTACACACACTGACACGTCAAGACAATTAAAACACAGACATTTATGTGTACACACACTGACATGTGATGACAATTAAAACACAGACATTTATGTGTACACATACTGACATGTCAAGACAATTAAAACACAGACATTTATGTCTACACACAGTGGCATGTCAAGACAATTAAAACACAGACATTTATGTGTACACACACTGACAAGTCAAGACAATTAAAACACAGACATTTATGTGTACACACACTGACATGTCAAGACAACTAAAACACTGATCCCTAAGTGTACACACACAAGTCAAGATAACTAAAACATTGACCCCTATTTGTACACACACAAGTCAAGACAACTAAAACACTGACCCCTAAATGTACACACACAAGTCAAGACAACTAAAACACTGACCCATAAATTTACACATCCAAGTCAAGACAACTAAAACACTGACCCCTAAATGTACACACACACTGACAAGTTATGACAACTAAAACACTGATCCCTATGTGTACACACATTCTGACAACTTAAATACTGACCTCTAAGTGTAAACACACTGACACATAATAACAGCTAAAACACTGATCCCTAAGTGTACACACACTGGCAAGTCACGACACAAAAATCACTGCTAAGTGTACACACACAAGTTAAGACACTACAACACAGACCTTTATGTGTACACACACTAGCAAGTCGTGACAACTAAAACACTTATTCCTAAATGTACACACACTGGCAAGTCAAGACAACTAAAATACAGACCTTTATGTGAACATACAATGACAAGTCAGAGAACTAAAGCAAAGACTTTTATGTGTAAATATACTGACAAGTCAAGACAACTAAAGTAAAGATCTTTATGTGAACATACACTGACAGGTCAAGACAACTAAAGCAAAGACCTTTATGTGGAAATACACTGACAAGTCAAGACAACTAAAGCAAAGACCTTTATGTGGAAATGCACTGACAAGTCAGGACAAATAAAACACTGATCCATAAGGGCACACACACAAGTAAATCAATACAACTAAAACACTGACCCTTAAGTATACACAAACTCACAAGTCAGGACAACTAAAACACAGAAATTTATGTGTAGACACACTTAAAATTCAAGACAACTAAAACACTGACCCTTAAGTGTACACACACTGACAAGTCAACTAAAACACTGACCCTTAAGTTTACACACACAAGTAAGTCAAGACAACTAAAACACTGACAGTTAAGTGTATACACACAAGTAAGTCAAGACAACTAAAACACTGACCCTTAAGTGTATACACACAAGTAAGTCAAGACAACTAAAACACTGACCCTTAAGTGTATACACACAAGTAAGTCAAGACAACTAAAACACTGACCCTTAAGTGTATACACACAAGTAAGTCAAGACAACTAAAACACTGACCCTTAAGTATATACACACAAGTAAGTCAACACAACTAAAACACTGACCCTTAAGTGTATACACACAAGTAAGTCAAGACAACTAAAACACTGACCCTTAAGTGTATACACACAAGTAAGTCAAGACATCTAAAACACTGACCCTTAAGTGTACACACACAATAAGTCAAGAGAACTAAAACACTGACCCTTAAGTGTATACACACAATAAGTCAAGACAACTAAAACACTGACCCTTAAGTGTACACACACAAGTAAGTCAAGACAACTAAAACACTGACCCTTAAGTGTATACACACAATAAGTCAAGACAACTAAAACACTGACCCTTAAGTGTATACACACAATAAGTCAAGACAACTAAAACACTGACCCTTAAGTGTACACACACAAGTAAGTCAAGACAACTAAAACACTGACCCTTAAGTGTATACACACAAGTAAGTCAAGACAACTAAAACACTGACCCTTAAGTGTACACACACAAGTAAGTCAAGACAACTAAAACACTGACCCTTAAGTGTACACACACAATAAGTCAAGACAACTAAAACACTGACCCTTTAGTGTACACACACAAGTAAGTCAAGACAACTAAAACACTGACCCTTAAGTGTACACACACAAGTAAGTCAAGACAACTAAAACACTGACCCTTAAGTGTACACACACTGACAAGTCAACTAAAACACTGACCCTTAAGTGTACACACACAAGTAAGTCAAGACAATTAAAACACTGACCCTTAAGTGTACACACACAAGTAAGTCAAGACAAATAAAGCACTGACCTATATGTGCACACACACTGACAAGTCAATACAACTAAAACACTGACCCTTAAGTGTACACACACTGACAAGTCAAGACAACTAAAACACTGATCCTTAAGTGTATACATACAATTAAGTCAAGATAAATAAAGCACTGACCTATATGTGCACACACACTGACAAGTCAATACAACTAAAACACTGATCCTTAAGTGTATACACACAAGTAAGTCAAGACAACTAAAACACTGACCCTTAAGTGTATACACACAAGTAAGTCAAGACAAATAAAGCACTGACCTATACGTGCACACACACTTACAAGTCAAGAAAATAAAGCACTGACCTATACGTGCACACACATTTACAAGTCAAGACAACTAAAGAACTGACCCATAAGTGCACACACACTGACAAGTCAAGACAACTAAAGCACTGACCTATACGTGCACACACACTGACAAGTCAAGACAACTAAAGCACTGACCTATACGTGCACACACACTGACAAGACATGACAACTAAATCAGTGCCAAGAAACAACAATGATGACATTTGCAGGCACACTGACTGAGTTGGCATACAAATCCATCAAGTGATAACTCATAAATTTCATGCAAACTTATTTATTTGTATAAACAATATGAAAATGCTATCGAGGGTTTTCAAACATTTGCCTGTGCTTTAAACATCACATGCATCATCTCACTACATGAGGACCCCATCCATGCAACTAAATCAGTGCTTTTCAAACTTGTTTGTTTCATAAAGTCAACATTTCTTCAAAAATATTCAGCCCTTCATAGATTACATCAGTGTTTCTCAGGCTTATTCATGCAGCCACACCCCCCCTCCTCCTTTTCTCCCAAGTCACATCCTCAATGCCCCTCCCCCCTCCACTTTACATACTACTCGTACAATGACTTATTAAACCAGGATATGCATTCTTATATCTTACATCTTACATCCTTCCTGTGCCGTTAAAAGTCACACAGGGCTGCACAGTTGTTTACCAAGTTTTCCTTTTCTCGGCGAATCTTTCAACTTCATCAAGGGATGTTATGTCCACTAAACTGGCTTCTCTTAACAATGTCCTCTTTAGAGTTTCAAGCAGTCGACCTCTTTTTCTTCTGTCTGTTGTGTTTCACTTGACAGCTTGTTTTGGGATTCTCTGATTGTTTCTTCTCATCACATGGCCTACATATGCCCATCTTCTTTTTCTGATCACTCATGAGACAGGTTGTTGTCTGCTCATCTGTCTTATCTCGGCGTTGTTGTTCTTAAATTCGTTCCCCTTTATACCAAGTATTTTCCTTAGGCATTTGTTTTCAAAAGAGTCTAATTTCTTTTCTATTTTTTTTTTTATTAATTTCCAGCTTTCGCATGCATAAATGAGGGTGGATATCACATTTGAATTGAATAATCTTAACTTGGTTTTTGTGCTTAAAACTTTTGAGTGTCATATGTTCTCAAGATTTCTGAAGGACAACACTGCTTTTGCAATTCGAATTCTAACTTCCTTCCTGGTGTCACCATCCTAGTCTATGTAGCTGTCAAGATATGCAAATTGGTTTACTTCATCAACAGCTGTTCCTTCTACGTATATTTTTCCTTCTTGATTAATGAGAAGTTTCATTATTTTTGTTTTGTCTTTGTTAATTTCAAGACCTATTTTGCCAGCCAAGATAGGCATTACACAACTAAAAACTCCAGCTAGCCAACTAATTTAACAATATAAAAGAGTACATCTATAACTCACCTACTGCATTATTTTCTCAGCTTTTAATGTGATGAATGGGTTTCTCAGTATCAGGTTGAAAAGTACTAAGGAAGAAGGAATTATCTGGCCCTGTCTGTTCCCTCAATGCCCCCCCCCAACTGTCCCCTGTCCAATTTTCTTCCACTGTCTACCTACTGACCCCTTTTTTCTTTCACCGCCCGCCCCCCCAGTCCTTTCCGAACACACAGAGGTGGGGGGGGGCATTACTGCCCACTCTGGGAACCACTGTATTACACCAAGGACACAGAAACTAATAATTAACTAACAGAACTATTATCACAAAAAAAAAAACATTAATAACATAATGTTTGCTTTTATGATCATTTTTTTTCCTGTACAATTTAATGTCAGTTTAATTCTTATTTTAACAAACAAAACAAAAATCCTAAGACCACACAAAAAGCTTTAATACACATATCTGCCATGTTTTCCATGTTTAAACCTGGCAAAGCCATTATTTAGCTTATACTGTAAATAAAAAAGAGAGTTCTTTTCTTTGTTCTTTCTCTTATACAGCCATCTGCAGGCTTATGGTAGAAAGTGTCAAAATACTGTAAAAACATGGAGGAATAGCGCAGCGATTAGAGTAGTGTGTTTCTCATGAGGTGAGACCAAGCTGCAGACCTTCTTGCTGTGTCAGCCTCGGGTCTTCTCTCTGTGTCAGCCTCAGATCTTCTTACTGTGTGACCCTCAGACCTTCTCACTGTGTGACCCTCAGACCTTCTCACTGTGTGACCCTCAGACCTTCTCACTGTGTGACCCTCAGATCTTCTCACTGTGTGACCCTCAGATCTTCTCACTGTGTGACCCTCAGACCTTCTCACTGTGTGACCCTCAGATCTTCTCACTGTGTGACCCTCAGATCTTCTCACTCTGTGACCCTCAGACCTTCTCAGTGTGTCAGATCTTCTTACTATGTCAGCCTCAGACCTTCTCACTGTGTCAGCCTCAGACCTTCTCACTGTGTCAGATCTTCTTACTATGTCAGCCTCAGACCTTCTCACTATGTCAGCCTCAGACCTTTTCACTGTGTCAGCCTCACACCTCATTGTGCCAGCCTCAGACCTTCTTACTGTGTCAGCCTCGGAGCTTCTTACTGTGTCAGTCTCAGACCTTCTTACTGTGTCAGTCTCAGACCTTCTCACTGTGTCAGCCTCAGACCTTCTCACTGTATCAGCCTCAGACCTTTTCACTGTGTCAGCCTCAGACCTTCTTACTGTGTCAGCCTCAGACCTTCTTACTGTGTCAGCCTCACACCTCATTGTGCCAGCCTCAGACCTTCTCACTGTGTCAGCCTCAGACCTTCTCACTGTGTCAGCCTCAGACCTTCTCACTGTGTCAGCCTCAGACCTTTTCACTATGTCAGCCTCAGATCTTCTTACTGTGTCAGCCTCAGACCTTCTCACTGTGTCAGCCTCAGACCTTTTCACTATGTCAGCCTCAGATCTTCTTACTGTGTCAGCCTCAGACCTTCTCACTGTGTCAGCCTCAGAACTTTTCACTATGTCAGCCTCAGACCTTCTCACTGTGTCAGCCTCAGAACTTTTCACTATGTCAGCCTCAGACCTTCTCACTGTGTCAGCCTCAGACCTTCTCACTATGTCAGCCTATCAACTCAGGTTGAGAAGGCTGAGAGCTAGACCCCGTCCTCTCTTATAAGCCGAGTCTCCTGATATATGACGAGACTCAACACTCATTAAAATATATCTCATGACAAAACCCTAACTGGGCTGAAATCAATGAAACAAATGAGCCAGAACTAAAAAGAATTTACTCAGTCTATCAGCGTGCCTACACAAAAAGTAGTAGTAGTAGCAGTTGTAGTAGTTGTAGTAGTAGTAGTGAGCAGTGGATGTACACTGATTCAATAAAAGTTGCAAGTCTCAAAGATCATTCAGGACTACTAGGGTGTCCGTCTATCAGTTTGAAAAGCCCTGATTCCTAAGTTCGTTCCAGCTGAGCAACACTTGGTGGTTCTAGAATACTCTGCTTACAAAAAGAAAAAAAAATATAGAACAAGGAAGCATGCAAGCACAAGCCACATCAAAACATTCAGAAGATGAAAAGGCTCACCCACCAGCGCCAGAAGGCTCACAATAGCTGCTAACTGGTCCTGCCTGGACGAGACTTGACAAGGGAGATCTGAACCGTCACCGCCAGCACTGCCGGCTGTACCGTTGAGCTCAGCGCCACCGTTGGCCTCGATGCTGCTGTTGCTGGTGGCGCCATTGTTGGCGTACCTTTTCTTGTTGTTCATGGTCGCTTCTGAGCACTTCTTACACGGACCAGGCGTCGACTTCTCCGACCTGTGACCCCCGCCCTGGTTGGGGGACGCACCGTTCGCGTGAATGTTCACACACTTGCACGTGCTCACGTAGCGGGTCTTCCATCGCGGGAACACGTGGTTAGCTCCCAGCTTGTCCTGCGTGGGGTCGACTTCAGCCGCGTCAGAAGTGTCCACGGTCACCGCCTGTACTTTAGACTCGTTATCCACTTTCTTTGCCCGCTCCTTAACATTTTTACTTCTCTTTTTCTGGCTCATATCTCTTTTTGTAAGTGGATCCTCCGCAGAAGTGGACTCCCCATTGTTACTTCCGCTACATTTCACCTCTCCTGACCCGGGCGAGATGAAATTCCGCTGACGAGACTTCTCCTTGGCCTTCCTTCGCTTGACCTTCTTCAGTTTCATTTCTTGGCGACTTCCAGACCGCATGGGATCAACATCAGACTCATCAGGATCAAAAGCACGACTCTGACGGCAGCCCATACCGCCACGGTCTAGCAAAAACGGCAGAAAAGTTCCGGCCTACAGCAAAAGTCGGAACTAAACTAATAATCAGAACTACAAATAAGACGGTGACTGCAGTACATTCGTAACGGTAGGAAAAAAAAAAACTGGATCAAAGATGTAAGTTGTCAACAAAAGTTGGGATTACCTGCTTCGCTGAAGCGTGAGCCCCCACAAAACCAGGACACAACTACCTGATCAAGGTTTGCCGATGAAGCATATCTACAACCTCAGACTAGGCTACTTGCCTGTATGGATAATGCCATCTACCGGATGATATTCACAGTCAAAAAAGACCAACATTATCAGCTCGCTCACGCCTGATCTTCCTTCACACTTTACCAAGCAACCTCTCTTCACTTCCATCACTTAAAACACTTCGGATATGACACTTTTGTTTGCCTCCCCCCAAAAATTGCCTACTGGTTCAGTTAAGCAACTCTGCATCAAAAGTTCATACGTTTAAAGTGAAAATGGCGTCAACTGTTCATTTACTTCGTAACTGACGCTACATGTATATGTTACAGGGTGACTGACGCATATACTCTTTAATATTCTGACGCAATATACTCTTTAATACCTTAACTGACGCTATACACTTTTTAGACTGACTACTGATACAACACGTCTTACACTGCTCCTAGCTCTACATACTCTTTAGTGCATTATTAATGATATACTCTCATTCAAATTACTCTTCTATCATCGCTGGCATCTTCTGTATCTTACAAACCGCTAGCCCACCTGTTCGTGAGAAAATCTGCCTTCACATTTTCCACGACGTTAGCAAGAAACTGGTTAAATAACAGAGCTCACAGCACCAGTCTCTGATCTGGTCTAGAATGCTCATGTCCAGATGATAAAGATAACCATGCCACTGCCTGCTGAACTAACCAAACACATCACCTTTCAAGTGTTGAAATATCTGCTTTGAAAACGATGAAGTGCCTTATAGTGTGGCTCGTAGTTAGCATGAGTTCTAACTAAAGCTTGGTGGAGCCCAGTTCTGGCTAAAGCTTGGTGGAGCCCAGTTCTGGCGAAAGCTTGGTGGAGGTCAGTTCTGGCTAAAACTTGGTGGTTCTAGAATACTCTGCTTACAAAAAGAAAAAAAAATATAGAACAAGGAAGCATGCAAGCACAAGCCACATCAAAACATTCAGAAGATGAAAAGGGCTCACCCACCAGCGCCAGAAGGCTCACAATGGCTGCTAACTGGTCCTGCCTGGACGAGACTTGACAAGGGAGATCTGAACCGTCACCGCCAGCACTGCCGGCTGTACCGTTGAGCTCAGCGCCACCGTTGGCCTCGATGCTGCTGTTGCTGGTGGCGCCATTGTTGGCGTACCTTTTCTTGTTGTTCATGGTCGCTTCTGAGCACTTCTTACACGGACCAGGCGTCGACTTCTCCGACCTGTGACCCCCGCCCTGGTTGGAGGACGCACCGTTCGCGTGAATGTTCACACACTTGCACGTGCTCACGTAGCGGGTCTTCCATCGCGGGAACACGTGGTTAGCTCCCAGCTTGTCCTGCGTGGGGTCGATTTCAGCCGCGTCAGAAGTGTCCACGGTCACCGCCTGTACTTTACCTGTAGACTCGTTATCCACTTTCTTTGCCCGCTCCTTAACATTTTTACTTCTCTTTTTCTGGCTCATATCTCTTTTTGTAAGTGGATCCTCCGCAGAAGTGGACTCCCCATTGTTACTTCCGCTACATTCCACCTCTCCTGACCCGGGCGAGATGAAATTCCGCTGACGAGACTTCTCCTTGGCCTTCCTTCGCTTGACCTTCTTCAGTTTCATTTCTTGGCGACTTCCAGACCGCATGGGATCAACATCAGACTCATCAGGATCAAAAGCACGACTCTGACGGCAGCCCATACCGCCACAGTCTAGCAAAAACGGCAGAAAAGTTCCGGCCTACAGCAAAAGTCGGAACTAAACTAATAATCAGAACTACAAATAAGACGGTGACTGCAGTACATTCGTAACGGTAGGAAAAAAAAAACTGGATCAAAGATGTAAGTTGTCAACAAAAGTTGGGATTACCTGCTTCGCTGAAGCGTGAGCCCCCACAAAACCAGGACACAACTACCTGATCAAGGTTTGCCGATGACGCATATCTACAACCTCAGACTAGGCTACTTGCCTGTATGGATAATGCCATCTACCGGATGATATTCACAGTAAAAAAAGACCAACATTATCAGCTCGCTCACGCCTGATCTTCCTTCACACTTTACCAAGCAACCTCTCTTCACTTCCATCACTTAAAACACTTCGGATATGACACTTTTGTTTGCCTCCCCCCAAAAATTGCCTACTGGTTCAGTTAAGCAACTCTGCATCAAAAGTTCATAAGTTTAAAGTGAAAATGGCGTCAACTGTTCATTTACTTCGTAACTGACGCTACATGTATATGTTACAGGGTGACTGACGCATATACTCTTTAATATTCTGACGCAATATACTCTTTAATACCTTAACTGACGCTATACACTTTTTAGACTGACTACTGATACAACACGTCTTACACTGCTCCTAGCTCTACATACTCTTTAGTGCATTATTAATGATATACTCTCATTCAAATTACTCTTCTATCATCGCTGGCATCTTCTGTATCTTACAAACCGCTAGCCCGCCTGTTCATGAGAAAATCTGCCTTCACATTTTCCACGACGTTAGCAAGAAATTGGTTAAATAACAGAGCTCACAGCATCAGTCTCTGATCTGGTCTAGAATACTCATGCCCAGATGATAAAGATAACCATGCCCACTGCCTGCTGAGCTAACCAAACACATCACCTTTCAAGTGTTGAAATATCTGCTTTGAAAACGATGAAGTGCCTTATAGTGTGGCTCGTAGTTAGCATGAGTTCTAACTAAAGCTTGGTGGAGCCCAGTTCTGGCTAAAGCTTGGTGGAGCCCAGTTCTGGCGAAAGCTTGGTGGAGGTCAGTTCTGGCTAAAACTTGGTGGAGGCCAGTTCTGGCTAATGTTTGGTGGAGCCCAGTTCTGGTTTAGAGCTTGGTGGAGGCCAGTTCTGGCTAAAGCTTGGTGGAGCCCAGTTCTGGTTTAGAGCTTGGTGGAGGCCAGTTCTGGCTAAAGCGTGGTGGAGCCCAGTTCTGGTTTAGAGCTTGGTGGAGGCCAGTTCTGGCTAAAGCTTGGTGGAGCCCAGTTCTAGTTTAGAGCTTGGTGGAGGCCAGTTCTGGCTAACACTTGGTGGAGCCCAGTTCTGGTTTAGAGCTTGGTGGAGCCCAGTTCTGGTTTAGAGCTTGGTGGAGGCCAGTTCTGGCTAAAGCGTGGTGGAGCCCAGTTCTGGTTTAGAGCTTGGTGGAGGCCAGTTCTGGCTAAAGCTTGGTGGAGCCCAGTTCTGGTTTAGAGCTTGGTGGAGGCCAGTTCTGGCTAAAGCTTGGTGGAGCCCAGTTCTGGTTTAGAGCTTGGTGGAGGCCAGTTCTGGCTAAAGCGTGGTGGAGCCCAGTTCTGGTTTAGAGCTTGGTGGAGGCCAGTTCTGGCTAAAGCTTGGTGGAGATGAGCTCTGATCACATCCTGGCGGATATGAGGTAAAGTTTGATGGAAATGAGCTCTGATCAAATGCTGGTGGAGACGAAAGAGCTCAGTACAAACACCAATAATGAAAAATGTTCAAGCTCTCAACACAAGTTTCTGCTTGGGTAACTCATTATTTGAATTTTCATTTTAAAAAAATTTAAAAAAGGAAGACGATCAAATCCTCAATGACGATACCAATGTTTGGCTAGAGAGAGGATCAAATTCTCAATAACGACATCAACTTTGGTTAGGGAGAAGTTCAAATCCTCAATAACGACATCAATTTCGGTTAAGGAGAAGTTAAAATCATCAGCAGTTGGTTGGGGTTGAAGATCAAATTCTCAAGAACGACTTCAGCTTTTAGTTAGGGCGAAGATCAAACTCTCAAGAGCGACATCAATTTTTGGCTCTGGTGAAGATCAAATTCTCAAGAACAATACCAACTCTATTTAGGCACAGGTTTAAATCACAAAACAAACAAACAAACAAACAAACTACATTTCGTTATTCAGAAGTTATGATCCGGCCAATGATCAGATTCTCGGTATAATCTCAGCCTAGGTTCAGCAGCTTCAAGTCTTCGTTAAACCTCTGGTTCACCAGAGGTTCATACTACCCTCCACTGTACAGCCATAGCAGTCTGTGAAATGTGTGAACGCGTTTGCAAAATTAACAGCAAGTCAGCGAAACAGGACAAAACAGTATCCAGGCATCAGCTTCTTCTGATACGTCTTGTCTTCTGGCTCCCTGGAGCTATGAACTGCGTGTTCTTTGCAGCCGATGCCGCGAAGATGTTGAGGCACAGCATCATGTCTGCCTGGGTGCGGGTTCAGCGGCTACTTGTTAAGCCCCTGAGTGCAGCTACAAAGGGGCGGGGGTGTGCAATACTTCTTTAGCAGACTCCATCACCTTGGGGACTAAGTCCCTGCCCCCCTTAGCCAGTCTAGCCATGTTACTGAGGGTACGAAGAGGAGAGGTGGAATAGGGGACAGGCCAGTCTAGCCCTGTTACTGAGGGTACCAAGGGAAGAGGTGGAATAAGGGACAGGCCAGTCTAGCCCTGTTACTGAGGGTACCAAGGGAAGAGGTGGAATAGGGGACAGGCCAGTCTAGCCCTGTTACTGAGGGTACCAAGGGAAGAGGTGGAATAGGGGACAGGCCAGTCTAGCCCTGTTACTGAGGGTACCAAGGGGAGAGAAGGAACAGGGGACAGGCCAGTCTAGCCCTGTTACAGAGAGTACCAAGGGGAGAGAAGGAACAGGGGACAGGCCAGTCTAGCTATGTTACAGAGAGTACCAAGGGGAGAGAAGGAACAGGGGACAGGTCAGTCTAGTCCTGTTACTGAGGGTACCAAGGGGAGAGGTGGAACAGGGGACAGGTCAGTCTAGCCCTGTTACAGAGGGTACCAAAGGGAGAGATGGAACAGGGTCTTGGTCAGCTAACCCACACGCCAGCATGTCAACTGACTGCCCCTTCTTTTGACATAAACATCCTCAACCTAGCCGTATCCTTTGTCAAAGATTTATTAGTCAGGTCTCTGACATCTGCTACACATTTTATTACTGATTACCTAGGAAAGGTATCATTAATTCAAGTTAGGCGGCATGTTCATCGATAACTTTTCTTCATAAATTTAACCTTCATGTCAGAAGAGTGAGAACTTTTACAACCAATTAAAAATAATAAACAAAACTAAATCTGCATGTGTGTATGTCCGTGTGTTTAGAAGAGCCATAAAGCCTGTCTTTTGCCTTTTTTCCCACTCTGGCCCAGGTGGTGAGCCGCCTATTGCCAAAATTAAACACTTTATCGACAAAGACACAAGAAAGATATACTACATATCTCACATACAAACACACTTAGATTACTGTTCCACAATCTGGGATGGATGCTCAGTCTCAAACACAAAAAAGGCTCCACTCACTTCACAAACGAGCATTAAATGTGATTTGTGACAAACACCAAGTACAGACTGTAGATCAGCACAAACAACTCAAAATTCTACCCCTCAAATATAGAATCATTTTTAACAAAGTTAAGTTTGTTCACAGAATTCTGTCGCACAATGCTCTACCTTATTTGTGGTCACTGTTTACGTATAACACTAAACATAGACAATATTTTTAAAAAAACTGTCTTCTTTCTAAACCCAGGATTGATCTGTACAAGAAAAACTTCCATACTCTGCAGTACAGCTCTGGAACACCCTCCCCTACCATTTGAAATCCATTAGTAATACTTCATCCTTTAACTCAAACCTGTTTCATTATTTACTTGCTTGTAATTACATGCCTCCATGGAATAACCAGCACTCTCTCAACCCATAACTCGCCAGCCATCAAGTACTAAAATGACATAGTTCGAAAATTAACTTGTTAGATATTGTCAGAAATTATTTTAATGTTTCTTAAAAACATATGTTAGAAGATCTGTACTGACAATGTATTTTTGTTTATGTATATGTCTGTGTGTGCTAATTTATTACGTTAATTACTACTTCTCTTTTACTTTGAATGTAATAGTTTAATCTTACACTCTTTTTGGTGTTTTTTTTCCTAATTTAATTTGTATACTTGTATTAAATCGAGTGTGTGGGAAGAATGAAAGATGGAGTAATGAAGGGCAGAATGTAAGACGGGCTTGCGTGCCCAATTCTTTACCCTTTAAAAATAAAGATCATTCATTCATCCTTTCTGTTGTTCTTCCCCATGTTTCCTTTGGTCTACCCTTACTTCTGTTCCCCTGTGGTGTCCATCTTAGTGCTATTTTTACTAATGAGTCGTCACATTCAGAGCACATGTCCCAACCATCGCCAGCGTCTTTCCTCAATAACTGCTGTCGGTGGCTTCATCTGGATTTCTGCCAACAAGATGTTATTTCTTATGGTGTCTGGCCAGAATATTCTTCCAGTTCTTCGTAAATATTTAGTCAGGAAAGAATTCAGCTTGAATTCTATGGTTCTGGTGACTTTCCAGCGTTCACTTCCACAGAGTAGTACACTTAGAACATCTTAAATATCCTGATTTTTTTTTCCTGCTCGGCCTAATGCATCTACATATATTCTCCAGAACTGCAAAAATCTTATTTTAAAAAAAAACCAAACAAACTATAAATTAGATATAAATTATTCAGAACAGAAAAGGATGAAACACTTTTAACACAAACTCATGCTATTAAATTTGCAAACGGAAGAACCAACTTCCAAGTAGAAACTGGTGCACCAAGTTTGGTGGCGCGTGTAAAGAGGAAAGTTTATGGAAGGACAGATCCTGCATCACGAGAAAACAAAGCTGAATCAGCTAAGAAGTTATGCATCACCAAAAGTGAACTCTGAAATCACGTGTTACTGATGGTTTCGAAGAAAAGTTGGTCCCCGGCATAGATTTCGTATAAAAGTTGGTCCCCGGCATAGATTGCGTATAAAAGTTGGTCCCCGGCATGGATTTCGTATAAAAGTTGGTCCCCGGCATGGATTTCGTATAAAAGTTGGTCCCCGGTATGGATTTCGTATAAAAGTTGGTCCCAGGCATAGATTTCGTAGTTGTCCCCAGCGAGGGTTGCTATTTAAAGTTGGTCTGGGGCGAGGGTTTCGTACAAAAAGTAGGTCCGGGGCGAGGGTTTCATATAGAAGTAGGCCCTAGACGAGGGTTTTCTATATAAAAAAAAAATAGGTTCAATGTAACGTATCCGTATAAAGTAGGTGGATATGTGGGTTTGGAAGAAAACTCACTACTCGTTCCTGAACATCTGAAACAATTTTAACCAATGGGCAATGTAAACAACCATCTCTAAAACGTGCGATAACCGTCGCGTGAAAGCAGTTCTTGTGAGAAAACTTACCCCTATCAGTACACGTCATTTATGACTCTGGGATATCAGTGAAAGGGATCATCATAATCCAGTTTCGTTCCTTACGTTCTGGAGAAGATCGTGACGCAAGGTTCTAGAGTTTTTGTCCTCCACAGCTTTGCTAGCTCTCGGACTGGGAGAACAAGAGCAGTAGCTGTTACAAAAACGTATCTGTGGGCCTGTGATTCCACTGACTGTAATGTTTAGCGACTGGTTTAGGTTCCCTCATTGGAAGCATCGCTGAGATGTCAGAACTGTCTGCCAAACGCAGCCCATCTTTCCTATATTTCGATATAAGTCACGGGCACCATTTTTTCCTCTATTTTTACGTGTTGGTGTATCTTTCTTGATAAAGACATCCTGCTGAAATACAGATTCATTAATCTATGCTCTTCTCGCTGTCTTTTACTGCCATTTCTCTCATCGTGTAAAGCTGCTCTTTCGTCTAACTCATGCAGGATAACATCAGTTTTACTGCACTTATCATCGTAACAAACAAACGATAACACGTAAATGGAGACTTAAAACAAAACAAAAAGAATCAAACATCCAAATTAGGAAGGCCTGTTTGAATACTTCATTGAGCGCGAGAAAAAGGCGGACAAAGCAATGTTATTAAGCTCCTTCTAGAGGTTTAGGAACTATGAGAATAGATTCTGCACTCCTTTATGAGAATTACATTAATCCATCGGCAGAACTGCGATATAAAAACATCTCATACATCCTTCCCGTGCCGTTAGACGTCACATAGGGCTCGATTGGTACGAGGGGTGATTGATTAGTTCTCGGCATAAGGTACAAATACTTGAAACACACAGTTCTTCTTCTTCTTCTTCTTCGTTCACTTCTACCACCAAAAACCGCACTGTGAACCTACTGAATTCACACATGTGGTCCTCGTTAGGTCCGGTGGTCCCCTGTGTGGTCCAAAATAGACCACATGAGTTCCACGAAGGACCACAAGGGGTTCAGAGTATCACAGTGCTTTAGCCTGTATTCTTGGTGGGTCTCGGAAGCGGGATTGCGTGACACCGTGGTTTTCATTGCACCAGTTTGGTCTAGGGTTGGACTTTCTCACCGGAAGACCTCGACGTGTTTGGAATATCAGTGCATCCCCGCTGGGTGAGAGGCGTTAGCCCACCCAGGACAGAGTTGGACTTTCTCACCGGAAAACCTCGACGTGTTATGAGATACCCGTGTATCACCGCCGGGTGAGAGGTGGTTGCCCATCCAGTCCAGGGTTGGACTTTCTCACCGGAAAACCTCAGCGTGATTAGGATACGCAGACATCCCCGCCGGGTGAGAGGTGGTTGCCTATCTAGACTTCCCTGGTCCAGTGTCTCCGACTTCAGCATTTTGCGGTCGTGGCCGCTACCCTTCCTAGTTGTGACCAGGATGGAGCTTTTGTCCAGGAGGACGATTCCTCGCCACTAGTGACTTCTACCCCTGGGTTGAGCCGGTTTAGGCATTTCCCAGTATGGGCATGTTTGGGACGGGACCGACCTCTAGGGCAGAGGTACTGTGACATTCATAGCCTTCAAGATTCACCCCTGGTATGAGCCGGTTTAGGCAAAATTCACCAGTATGGGTGTTTATCAGGCGTTACCGACCTCTAGAGCGGAGGTGGCATGACATGTCTAGCCATCGAGTTCCACCCCTGGTGTGTGCCGGTTTAGGCATATTTCACCAGTGTAGGTGTATTTCGGACGTAGGCGGCCTCTAGAGCAGAGGTGCCGTGGTATAGCTCTCGTAGCGATACTACTGGACATACCAGGTTAAACTTCACTTTCCACCACCTTTTCCCATCGGCGCCGCACAGCAACCTTTATTTCCGCATTTACTTCCTTAACCGGGAGGAGCTTCACTCCACGCGCGGTATTTGAAAAGTCAAGCCAGCAGTGACTTAACCTCTGGGACAAACCGGTTCATGCATTTCACACGATATGACTGCACTCAGGACGTGGCCGACCTCCAGACCAGAGGTGCCGTGATTTGACTGTTTGCTTCGCTTTATTCTTTCAACCACCTTTTCCGCAGTGATGCTGCGCGGCAACCTCATTTGCAAATTTCTTCATTGGCCGGGAAGAGCACCGCTCCACGCACGGCAGCTGAAGATCTCGCCAACAGCGGCAGATGAGCTACCAAACGTGACACTCATCTACCCTAAGTAACTGGTTTTCAGGCGCCAGATATTCGCCCTCGCCCCTTCTCCTGTCAGTTTAAACAGTTCTGCCACGGGAAGGCCAGGAGCTGGACTTGACTGCCAGAGGCTGTATGTGGCGCGTTTGCAGTCCTTAGAACCAAACACACAGTTGATATTAGGTGCATTTTAGATCAGGTTAATGTAAGATTAAACACCAAGTTTCAAGAAATTAACAGCAACCAACTTTTTTTGCAGGCTACTGAAGTGGTAAGGGGTGGTAGAAATTGAGAAAATGGATAAAATTTCTCATCCAGCAGTCATTCGCTACCTCTGCATTAAGGGCTTATCATCGAAGGAGATCCATGGGGATATGGTAAAGACTCTAGGGGAGAGTGCCCCTTCTTACAGCACAGTGAAGAAATGGGCAGCTCAATTCAAACATGGAAGGGAGAGTCTGGAAGATGATCCCCATCCAGGAAGACCAAGAACGGTAACCACCGATGAAACCACCGGCAGAATCCATGACATGATAATGGAGGATCGACGACTAACTGAGCGGTACATTGCTACTGAGTTGGACATCTCCCAGAAACATGTTCATACCATTATTCACAATGATCTTCAAATGACAAAGGTTTCTGCTCGATGGGTCCCGAAACTTCTTGGAGCTGATCACAAACGACAGCGTCTCAACATGTCAAGGGACAATCTTGGTCATTTTTCTGCAGATCCTGAAAAGTTTCTTCAGCAATTTGTGACTATAGATGAGACTTGCGTTTATCATTTTCAACCAGAAACCAAAGAACAGTCAAAGCAGTGGAAACATCACGGAACCCCACCTCCAAAGAAAGCAAGGGTGGTTCTGTCTGCAGGCAAAGGATGGCTTCCATCTTTTGGGATTCAGAAGGTGTGCTATTGGTAGACTATCTTCAAAAGGGCAGAACGGTCCCGAGGCCTATTACGCTAATCTTGTGAAGCAACTGCGGGTCAAATTGAAAGAAAAGCTTCGAGGCAAATTGACGAGAGGAGTCATCTTTCACCAAGACAATGCTCCAGTTTACAAGTTGGCGGTGGCAATGGCTGCCATTCATGAATGCGGCTTCCAGCTTTTGAACATCCTCCTTATTCCCTAGATTTGACCCCTTCGGACTATTACCTGTTTACCAAACTCAAAAAGGAGCTCAGTGGTAGCAAATTTGCTTCAGATGATGACATCATTCATGCTGTAGACCACTTTCTACTGGCACATGATGATGACTTTTACAAAGAAGGGATCCATATGGTCCAGGATCGCTGGACTAAGTGCATAAACTTGCAAGGGGACTATGTTGAGAAATAACCCCAAAAAACGTCCACAAATAATCCGTTGTACCTTATGCCGAAAACTTATCAATCACCTCTCGTAGTTTGCCAAGTTTTCCTGTGAGCTTTTCAACCTCATCATGGGATTTTATGCCTACTAATTTGGCCTCTCTTAACAATGTCCTTGTTAGAGTTTCACATGGTCGACCTCTTTTTCTTCAGTCTCTTGTGTTCCACTTCATAGCTTGTTTTGGAATTCTCTGACTGTTTCTTCTCATCACGTGATCAATATATGTCCATCTCCTTTTTCTGATCATCCATAAGACAGATTATTGTTCGCTCATCTGCCTTACCCCTGCATTGTTCTTGAATTCCTTCCACTTTATACCGAGTATTTTTCTTAGGCATTTGTTTTGAAAAGAGACCAATTTCTTGTCTATTTCTTTAGTTGTTTTCCAGCTTTCGCGTGCATACATGAGGGTGGGTATTACATCTTAATTGAAGAGTTTTAGCTGTGTTTTCATTCTTACAACTTTTGACTGGCATATTTTTTCAAGATTTTTGAAGACCAATGGTGCTTTTTCAGTTCTAGTTCTAACTTCATTTCTGATGTCATCATCCTGGTCTATACAGCTGCCGAGACATGCAAATTAGTTTACTTCTTCAACAGCCGTTCCTTCTGTGCATATTTTTCCTCTTTGATTAATGAGAAGCCTCGCTATTTTCATTTTTTTCCTTGTTAATTTTAAGTCCTATTTTACTAGCCAATGAAGACAGGGTGTTTGTTTTTTCTTTCATCGATTTTACGTTGTCACTGATAAGAGTTATGTCATCTGCAAAATCAAGATCTTCTGGTTGGGTCCCATGTACCCACTCAATCCCCGTTTAACCCGTGCAGCATTTTTTCATTATGAATTTTATAGCAATTCCGAAAGGTAAGGGAGGTAGTGTACATCCTTGTTTCACGCCTGTTTCAATCTGGAACCATTCACTCATTCCTTCTTCTGTGTTGACTCCACAAACATATCCGTTGTAGAGATCCTTAATGATGTCGACAATTTTAGATGGTATTCCATATATTCTAAAAATTCTCCACAATGATTCTCTGTGTATGATATCGAATGCCTATTTAAAGTCTATGAAGTTCATGATTAATGGTTTCTGCTTTTCAGTATGTTCTTCAAGTATTGTTCTTAGAGTAAAGATCTGGTCGAGATAGCTTCCTCCTTTTCGAAATCCTGCTTGTTCTTCTCTCACTGCAGTATCCACTATATCTTAAGTCTAATGACTTTTGCAAAATACTTTTGACACAACTGATACTAAGGTTACTCCTCCCCAATTATTTCAGTCACTAAGGTTGCCTTTTTTTTTATTTTTGGTACTTTAACAATGATTCCTTTTTTTCCATTTTGAAGGGACCTTTGTCTTTCACAATTTTGTTGAACATTCTCTGTAGTTGGTTCATGTTGTCACTGTTAAAAGCTTTGAACTTTTCGGATGTTATTTCAACTTCACCTGCAACTTTGTTGTTAGCCATTAGATTCACTGCTGTTTAAATGTCATTCAATGAAATTTCGTCTAGGTTGACATTTAGTTAGCGGGGTAGGGGTATCCCCTATCAAAGGAGAAGTAAGATGCCTCCTTACCTCCGTCAGTCTACGGGACACCCTTGGGCAAGGTGGAGTACCCGTACAACCCCCCGATCAGGGTGACGTGAAGCCATGGGAGCAGGTGGTGGATGGAATGGGAGAGCAGCCGACAGATAATGCTGGTTATGGTCACCATTCTATGATGGTAGGCAGATGATCTCAATGTAGGGACAACGGCTACGATCAATGACTAGTACAGTCACTGTCCGGAAGGAAAGCAATGGTAAACTATCTTCTGGAAATATACCAAAAAACCCAAACAGCAACATGGAAAGTCAAATTACAGAAAAAATAACAAGTATATCCATACTACAAGAACTTAATATTGAAGAAGGCTGGCTATTAAAGAAGATTAAAGAGAGAAAACATAAATATTTTTGACACATTAAACGTCATTATAATCTAGAGAAGAGAGTCTTGGAAGGGTACATAATGGGAAAAAGAAAGAAAGGAAGACCAAAGCGAAGATGGCTGTAAGACATCGTTGATTATCTGCAAATGGATGCATCAGCAGCAGGGCATCTTACTCACAACCGAGAGGCCTACAAGAGTGCTGTTAGGGAGGCAAAGTTCCGCAAGGGACATGCAAATGAATGAATGACATTTAGTTGTGGGATTAGTAAGTCAGTTTGAAGGTTTATCAGTTCTTTTGGGTGTGGTCGATTAAGTATTTCTTGGAAGTGTTTGGCTCATCTTTTCTTTTAATGTTTACCTGATGTTAGCAGGGTCTCAGTTCTGCTAAAGAGTGGTCTTTCTTTGGATGTAATAGTACCTGTTAGCCTCTTTTGTTGATTCCTGTTTTTGCTGCTTTCTCTGCTTCTTTCGTCATATTGTCTATGTATTCTCTCTTATCTCTTTTTGTACTTTGTTGTCTAATTATTTTTATGTATGTCCAAGGCAACCCTACGTACCCATTCTTTATATGTATGTCCAAGGCAACCCTAGGTACCCATTCTCTATATATATATATATATGCCCAAGGCAACCCCAGGTACACTTTTTTTAGGCTGGGCTGACCCTGGTGCCAGTCGGTCTGAAAAAAAAAACTCCATCCCAGAGTGGATTCGAACCTGAGACCTTTTGATCAGTAGGCAAGTGCACTAACGAGCACATAACCAAGTTTGAAATACAGGCTTTAAAAATGTCATATTAAAACTTACAATATAAAATAAGCCACCCAATAGCAACAAAGGATTTCTTTAAATGTTTTCAGTTCGAAATAAATGAGATACAAAACTCTAAAACGAAAAGTGACCACGTAGTACAGTCAATACACAACAACACACACTCACTGGCAATTCACTTAAACCACCAGTAAAACAAACCAAATCATCCTACTCACTAGCTGAGACAAGCCAAGCCGAGACCACAGCGTGAGCATTATACGCAAGAACTCATCCCGAATGGAGAAGTCAATAAATGAAAGCAGAAGCTGGCGTCAACACGAAAACATCGCTCTGAGACCAATCTGTGAGCTGCTTACAAGCAGGTCTGCGCAAAGTGAGAGAGAAAAAAATATACCAGATCGATTAATCGTGACTTTTCTTTGTTTGCAAAGAACCTACCACGATATACCCTGCACTTCCATACTTGTTAGTCTCTCTGGTAATTTGTTTCAATCTTCTTTTTAAACTTATTGACTTTTCGCCAGTGTTTTGTTTGTACATATCTGTACTACATCCACTAGCGCGTACACAAATATAGAAAACACGAACCGAGTGGATAGATAACACACAATGGTCTCTTCTTTCAGGATAATAATCTTTCCTGTACAATTCTCATCATCCGGGCAGGTGATCTCAATGTAGGGACAACGGCTACGATCAATGACTAGTACAGTCACTGTCCGGAAGGAAAGCAATGGTAAACTATCTTCTGGAAATATACCAAAAAACCCAAACAGCAACATGGAAAGTCAAATTACAGAAAAAATAACAAGTATATCCATACTACAAGAACTTAATATTGAAGAAGGCTGGCTATTAAAGAAGATTAAAGAGAGAAAACATAAATATTTTTGACACATTAAACGTCATTATAATCTAGAGAAGAGAGTCTTGGAAGGGTACATAATGGGAAAAAGAAAGAAAGGAAGACCAAAGCGAAGATGGCTGTAAGACATCGTTGATTATCTGCAAATGGATGCATCAGCAGCAGGGCATCTTACTCACAACCGAGAGGCCTACAGGAGTGCTGTTAGGGAGGCAAAGTTCCGCAAGGGACATGCAAATGAATGAATGACATTTAGTTGTGGGATTAGTAAGTCAGTTTGAAGGTTTATCAGTTCTTTTGGGTGTGGTCGATTAAGTATTTCTTGGAAGTGTTTGGCTCATCTTTTCTTTTAATGTTTACCTGATGTTAGCAGGGTCTCAGTTCTGCTAAAGAGTGGTCTTTCTTTGGATGTAATAGTACCTGTTAGCCTCTTTTGTTGATTCCTGTTTTTGCTGCTTTCTCTGCTTCTTTCGTCATATTGTCTATGTATTCTCTCTTATCTCTTTTTGTACTTTGTTGTCTAATTATTTTTATGTATGTCCAAGGCAACCCTACGTACCCATTCTTTATATGTATGTCCAAGGCAACCCTAGGTACCCATTCTCTATATATATGCCCAAGGTAACCCCAGGTACACTTTTTTTAGGCTGGGCTGACCCTGGTGCCAGTCGGTCTGAAAAAAAAACTCCATCCCAGAGTGGATTCGAACCTGAGACCTTTTGATCAGTAGGCAAGTGCACTAACGAGCACATAACCAAGTTTGAAATACAGGCTTTAAAAATGTCATATTAAAACTTACAATATAAAATAAGCCACCCAATAGCAACAAAGGATTTTTTAAAATGTTTTCAGTTCGAAATAAATGAGATACAAAACTCTAAAACGAAAAGTGACCACGTAGTACAGTCAATACACAACACACACTCACTGGCAATTCACTTAAACCACCAGTAAAACAAACCAAATCATCCTACTCACTAGCTGAGACAAGCCAAGCCGAGACCACAGCGTGAGCATTATACGCAAGAACTCATCCCGAATGGAGAAGTCAATAAATGAAAGCAGAAGCTGGCGTCAACACGAAAACATCGCTCTGAGACCAATCTGTGAGCTGCTTACAAGCAGGTCTGCGCAAAGTGAGAGAGAAAAAATATACCAGATCGATTAATCGTGACTTTTCTTTGTTTGCAAAGAACCTACCACGATATACCCTGCACTTCCATACTTGTTAGTCTCTCTGGTAATTTGTTTCAATCTTCTTTTTAAACTTATTGACTTTTCGCCAGTGTTTTGTTTGTACATATCTGTACTACATCCACTAGCGCGTACACAAATATAGAAAACACGAACCGAGTGGATAGATAACACACAATGGTCTCTTCTTTCAGGATAATAATCTTTCCTGTACAATTCTCATCATCCGGGCAGGTGTTCTGTAGACACGTACACTAACAGGCGTTCTGTATACACGTACACTAACAGGCGTTATGTATACACGTACACTAACAGGCGTTCTGTATACACGTACACTAACAGGCGTTCTGTATACACGTACACTAACAGGCGTTCTGTATACACGTACACTAACAGGCGTTATGTATACACGTACACTAACAGGCGTTATGTATACACGTACACTAACAGGCGTTCTGTATACACGTACACTAACAGGCGTTCTGTATACACGTACACTAACAGGCGTTATGTATACACGTACACTAACAGGCGTTATGTATACACGTACAATAACAGGCGTTCTGTATACACGTACACTAACAGGCGTTATGTATACACGTACACTAACAGGCGTTCTGTATACACGTACACTAACAGGCGTTCTGTATACACGTACACTAACAGGCGTTATGTATACACGTACACTAACAGGCGGTCTGTATACACGTACACTAACAGGCGTTCTGTATACACGTACACTAACAGGCGTTCTGTATACACGTACACTAACAGGCGTTCTGTATACACGTACACTAACAGGCGTTATGTATACACGTACACTAACAGGCGTTATGTATACACGTACACTAACAGGCGTTATGTATACACGTACACTAACAGGCGTTCTGTATACACGTACACTAACAGGCGTTCTGATTAAACTAACAGGCGTTCTGATTAAACTAACAAGCGTTCTGATTAAACTAACAGGCGTTCTGATTAAACTAACAGGCGTTCTGATTAAACTAACAGGCGTTCTGATTAAACTAACAGGCGTTCTGATTAAACTAACAGGCGTTCTGATTACACGTACACTAACAGGCGTACTGTATACACGTAAACTAACAGGCGTTCTGTATACACGTAAACTAACAGGCGTTCTGTATACACGTAAACTAACAGGCGTACTGTATACACGTAAACTAACAGGCGTACTGTATACACGTAAACTAACAGGCGTTCTGTATACACGTAAACTAAAAGGCGTTCTGTGTACACGTACACTAACAGGCGTTCTGTATACACGTAAACTAACAGCGGTCTGATTACACGTACACTAACAGGCGTTCTGTATACACGTTGTAACAGAATAGCAATTCTGTACAGAGTGTATTGTGTATAGCCAGTAGTTGTGGTCTGGTAGACTACAACTCATGTCCGTGTGCAAAGCACGTGGTTCGAGAAAATTCGAAGTCACGTGGTTGAGTTGAGCTGGAGATATGCATGGGCTAAGAAAGGCAGTCTTGTTCAGAATGGGTCAGAGAAAGGTTGTATGATTGTCTCTAGAATGTGGTAGAGAGAGAGCCTTGTTGTTTGTGGTAGCAGGAGTTTTAGTGATTTATGATGTAGGAAGAATCTTGAAGTGATTACAAATTGAAATCTCGTTTGGGAAGAGTTTCTACCAGTGGCAATTGTTGGTAGTGAGATGGAAGAATTGGTTTTTCCTGTGTTGATTGAGGTTTTCTTGATAATGTTGTGAGTATGAATTATTTTATGTACTGCACATTGTATGGTATTTTTACCCATATGGCGTAGAGCTCGCCCACGCCGGGTACTGTTAATGTAATTCTTGTTCAGCCTTATGGCAATGTTTACATCATCATGATTTCACCCTCATTTTGTCCATAATAAATGTGTTTGGTCTAAGATATAACTACACCTATGGGCTTTGTTAAAATTCTCATGGTTGACCAGTTTGTTCTGGTTGGAAGACTGCAAGTTACGTTAAGCTGTTGTATTGTATCTGTACTATTTTTGTGGAGTTGAAAGCCTGGGTGTCTTGTTGTATTTTCTCAGTGAGTAACATAGAAAATTAGGTGATGGTTAGAACACCAGCAACAAGAAGAAAAATATAAGTTCAAACTGTACTCCACAAGTAGTTAAAGAATAACAGAGAAAAACTAGTAAAGTAGTGTCGTGACTCTGTTTTAACGTAAACTAACAGGCGTTCCGATTACACGTACACTAACAGGTGTTCTGATTACACGTAAACTAACAGGTGTTCTGATTACATGTAAACTAACAGGTGTTCTGATTACACGTAAACTAACAGGTGTTCTGATTACACGTAAACTAACAGGTGTTCTGATTACACGTAAACTAACAGGTGTTCTGATTACACATAAACTAACAGGTGTTCTGATTACACGTACACTAACAGGTGTTCTGATTACACGTACACTAACAGGCGTTCTGTATACACGTAAACTAACAGGTGTTCTGTATACACCTAAACTAACAGGCGTTCTGTTTACACGTAAACTAACAGGTGTTCTGTATACACCTAAACTAACAGGCGTTCTGTATACCCCTAAACTAACAGGCGTTCTGCATACACGTAAACTAACAGGCGTTCTGTATACACGTAAACTAACAGGTGCTCTGTACACACGTAAACTAACAGGCGTTCTGTGTACACGTAAAATAACAGGTGTTCTGTACACACGTAAATTAACAGGCGTTCTGTACACACGTACACTAACAGATGTTCTGTATACACGTAAACTAACAGGCGTTCTGTACACACGTAAACTAACAGGCGTTTTGTGCACACGTAAACTAATAGGCGTTCTGTATACATGTAAACTAACAGGTGTTCTGTACACACGTAAACTAACACGCGTTCTGTATACACGTACACTAACAGGCGTTCTGTATACACGTAAACTAACAGGTTTTCTGTACACACGTAAACTAACAGGCGTTCTGTGTACACGTAAAATAACAAGTGTTCTGTACACACGTAAACTAACAGGCGTTCTGTATACACGTACACTAACAGATGTTCTGTATACACGTAAACTAACATGCGTTCTGTACACACGTAAACTAACAGGCGTTCTGTACACACGTAAACTAACAGGCGTTCTGTATACACCGAAACTAACAGGCATTCTGTACACACGTAAACTAACAGGCGTTCTGCACACACGAACACTTAAGGTATACCCTGGCTATCTCTGACAACTCTAGCACCTCTAGCTCAAGTAACTGTATTCACATCACGTTTCTGCTCCAACGTCCGAGCGACCAACAAAGAAAAGGACAAGCATAACGTGCTATTATTAGACTCTTCGCTACTTGTCTCTTGACTTCCTTCAGGTCTGTTGCCAAATAACACGAAATTAACACAGCTCGAATGAAAAAAAAACACACTCACTAATAGGCTAAATGACACATTTACAGAAAAAAATACACAGTGAATGAAACAAAAAAAGAGCACTGTACAACTCAATTTAACTCCCAACTCTATGCTTTCAATGTAAAACATGGACACTAACAGCCAAGAATCACAACAGATTTTACATGTTTAAACAGAATAACAAATATAACAAGAAGGGACAAAATCAGAAATGACACGACCAGGTCAAAGGTTAGAGTAACACCAGTATTACACTACATCCTGAAACAAGCCAAATGGTTTGGTCACGTTACAAGACTACCACCAGAGAGTACAGCACAGAAAACATTTACACTGAGAATTGTAGGAAAACGAAGGAGATGCTTATCACAAGAAAGGTGGAAACAGAACAGCTTAACCATATGTTCCATTAAACCCCCTTGCCTTACTTTCCAAAAACCAGTTTATTCAATTGCCAATTTCTTTCTACTTTATATTCCCCCCTCTCCTACAACCCGGATACATTAAACTTTCTACTTTATATACTTCCCCTCTCCTACAACCCGGATACATTAAACTTTCTACTTTATATATTTCCCCTCTCCTACAACCCGGATACATTAAACTTTCTATTTTATATACTTCCCCTCTCCTACAACCCTGGAACATTAAACTGTCTACCCTATGTATTCCCCCTCTCCTACAACCTGTGTACACTAAACTTTTTACCCTATATCTCCCCTTTCCTACAACCCGGGTACACTAAGCTTTCTACTTTATATTATCCTCTCTTACAACTCGGATACATTAAACTTTCTACCTTATATTCCCCCTCTTCCACAACCCGGGTACACTAAACTTTCTACCTTATATTCCCCCTCTTCCACAACCCGGGTACACTAAACTTTCTACCTTATATTCCCCCTCTTCCACAACCCAGGTACACTAAACTTTCTACCTTATATTCCCCCTCTTCCACAACCTGGGTACAATACACTTTCACAAAAGTAATATGCATTAGATGGTCATGCAATGTGGACCAGATGTCACGAAAACAGAAAACAAGAAAGGAAAGATAAAGGGGCACAGAGGCAGACGAATGCCAAAAGAGAACACCACAGAGTAGATCAAGGACAGAAGGGCATGACGGAAAATCATCAAGTGCCCTGACGGAAAATCACCAAGTGCCCTGATGGAAAATCACCAAGTGCGCTGATGGAAAATCACCAAGTGCGCTGATGGAAAATCACCAAGTCCGCATGACGGAAAATCACCAAGTGCGCTGATGGAAAATCACCAAGTGCGCTGATGGAAAATCACCAAGTGCGTTGATGGAAAATCACCAAGTGCCCTGACGGAAAATCATCAAGTGCGCTGATGGAAAATCACCAAGTCCGCATTAAGGAAAATCACCAAGTGCGCTGATGGAAAATCACCAAGTGCGCTGACGGAAAATCACCAAGTGCGCTGATAGAAAACCACCAAGTGCGCTGATGGAAAATCACCAAGTGCGCTGATGGAAAATCACCAAGTGCGCTGATGGAAAATCACCAAGTGCGCTGATGGAAAATCACCAAGTGCGCTGATGGAAAATCACCAAGTGCGTTGATGGAAAATCACCAAGTGCCCTGACGGAAAATCATCAAGTGCGCTGATGGAAAATCACCAAGTCCGCATTAAGGAAAATCACCAAGTGCGCTGATGGAAAATCACCAAGTGCGCTGACGGAAAATCACCAAGTGCGCTGATAGAAAACCACCAAGTGCGCTGATGGAAAATCACCAAGTGCGCTGATGGAAAATCACCAAGTGCGCTGATGGAAAATCACCAAGTGCGCTGATGGAAAATCACCAAGTGCGCTGATGGAAAATTCACCAGGTGCACTGAAGGAAAATCACCAAGTGCGCTGACGAAACATCACCAAATGCGCTGATGGAAAATCACCAAGTGCGCTGATGGAAAATCAACAAGTGCGCTGACAGAAAATCACCAAGTGCGCTGATGGAAAATCAACAAGTGCGCTGACAGAAAATCACCAAGTGCGCTGACGGAAAATCACCAAGTGCGCTGATGGAAAATCACCAAGTGCGCTGATGGAAAATCACCAAGTGCGCTGACGGAAAATCACCAAGTGCGCTGATGGAAAATCACCAAGTGCGCTGATGGAAAATCACCAAGTGCGCTGACGAAAAATCACCAAGTACGCTGATGGAAAATCACCAAGTGCGCTGATGGAAAATCACCAAGTGTGCTGATGGAAAATATCCAAGATGAAGACCTATGGACAAGCATGAAGCCAAGGTCTGTAGACCCGGCACCTGATCATAATTCTCTCTTTACCTCAACATTTTCGCAATATTTCCGGCCACTCAGCCGCCTGAACCACATTTTTTAAACGTTAACGTGTTTTCTACATGTAACTGCACCGTAATATTGGGGGAGGGGGGGGGATCAAAGAGAAGCAAGAAGGTAGTCACGGATGCCTGCACAAAACATCTCGTTCCGGCTAGCACGTATAATCAACAAACTCTTCCGAGGCAAAGGAGATTGGCGGAACCACTTGAAACTAGGCACGTTCAACAAACAGCGAAAACTTTACCCTCCATGTACCCACAGAAGCTCAAACTTTCACAGCCTTAACTATAACAGCAAGGGTAGTTCAGTATGTAACGTTCCACGTCATTCGGTAAGTAAAGTTCCACGTGTTTCTGTAGGTAAAGTTCTATGTCGTTCAGTAAGTGAAGTTCCACGTCGTCCAGTAAATAAAGCTTCACGTCGTTCAGTAAGTCAAGTTCCACGTCGTCCAGTAAGTCCCACGTCGTTCAGTAAGTAAAGTTCCACGTCGTTCAGTAAGTAAAGTTCCACGTCGCTCAGTAAGTAATGTTCCACGTCGTTCTGTAAGCAAAGTTCCACGTCGTTCAGTAAGTAAAGTTCCACGTCGTTCAGTAAGTAAAGTTCCATGTCGTTCAGTAAGTAAAGTTCCACGGGTCTAGTACATAATTAGAAAACATTCACACACATGTACATCACACACACAAAATAGAACCAAGCTGCCGCTACAAAGCTCTCTCTTCGTTACTTCACTCGAGGAGTTTGTGCTTGTACAGTAGTTTTGTAAAAAGATAGCCATGAAAACATAAAACAGACAGTCCACTTCAGTAATATAAGTAACAACAAGGTGAGAGCTCTCGCGTGTTATAGACGTGGCCCAAACAGGATGCGCCCGCGTGTTATACACGCGATCCAAAAAGGAAGTGTTCGAATGTTGCAGACGTGGTCCAGAGAGGAGATCCTCACGTGTTATAGGCATACAGAAATGACGAAGTGGTCGCGTGTTATAGGCATAGTGAAATGACGAAATGGTAGCGTGTTACTGACATAGTGAAATGACGAAGTGGTCGCGTGTTATAGGCATACAGAAATGACGAAGTGGTCGCGTGTTATAGGCATAGTAAAATGACGAAGTGGTAGCGTGTTACAGGCATAGTGAAATGACGAAGTGGTAACGTGTTACAGGCACAGTGAAATGACGAAGTGGTAGCGTGTTATAGGCATAGTGAAATGACGAAGTGGTAGCGTGTTATAGGCACAGTGAAATGACGAAGTGGTAGCGTGTTATAGGCATAGTGAAATGACGAAGTGGTCAGTGTTATAGGCATAGTGAAATGACGAAGTGGTCAGTGTTATAGGCATACAGAAATGACGAAGTGGTAGCGTGTTATAGGCACAGTGAAATGACGAAGTGGTAGCGTGTTATAGGCATAGTGAAATGACGAAGTGGTCGCGTGTTATAAACATAGTGAAATAACGAATTGGTCGCGTGTTATAGGCATAGTGAAATGACGAAGTGGTAGCGTGTTATAAACATAGTGAAATAACGAATTGGTCGCGTGTTATACCCGTGTTCCGCAGAGGAGCGCTAGTGCGGTACAAACGTGATCTAAAGATCAAATTAACGCGTGTTACAGACGTTGTCCAAAGAGTGAACTGTTCGCGTGCTACAGACGTGGAAGAAAGAGATGCCGGCGTGTTATAGGCGTGGTCTAAGGAGGAGCTCGGGCAACTTACTACAAACTCCAAAATAACCGAGCTACATGCAGACAGAGCTGACATTTTACCTCATTCAATCATTATGTTATAACCAGAGACAACCATGTCTGAACCTTCAAATTTCCAGCTCTATAACCACGTTTGATGGCTAAAATTAGCGCAGGACAAAGGACAAATCTCCCCCCCCCCCAAAAAAAAAAAAACAAGATGCGAGAATACTCAATGACAATATAACAATTAAACTTCGTTTTAATCAGGAAAGTGGGATATACTTTTACAACAGAATTGCTAGGATAAATATTATAGCAAGTAACGAGATGCTCTGTTACAAGAGACTTGCTAGGATTACATGTTATAGAAATTAACAAGATATCTGCAACAGAACTGCTAGGACATGTCAACCATTTTCCTATCACGCCACAGAAGCGATGGGAGATATGGTGCCCATATTTTCCTTGCCCTGATGGCACAACAGAACCACAGCTGGTTGCTTTCCCAACCCCCCTTCAACTCTAGAAAGAGGCGTACCAATTTTTACAGCTTAGTGCGTCTCTGTGCTTGAACCACCAACTTCTTCATGAAAGGTCAGTGCACTAATCACTGTGCTACTCAAGCACTCACGTTATAGTAGGAACAAGGTAACTTAATAAAATCTGTACATAGTGGGGAAGCAGGATGTCAAGGTAATAAGTGTTATATTACTTTCTTGCTGGTAAAGTCTGTGTTATATTACTTTCTTGCTGGTAAACTTTGTGTTACATTACTTTCTTGCTGGTGAAGTCTGTGTTGTTAAATTCTTGCTGGTAAACTTTGTGTTACAATACTTTCTTGCTGGTAAAGTCTGTGTTATGTCACTTTCTTGCCAGTAAACTTACATTACTTTCTTGTTGGTAAAGTCTGTGTTAAACTACTTTCTTGTTGGTAAAATCTGTGTTATATTACTTTCTTGCTGGTAAAGTCTGTGTTAAACTACTTTCTTGTTGGTAAAATCAGTGTTATATTACTTTCTTGCTGGTAAAGTCTGTGTTAAGTTACTTTCTTGACAGTAAAGTCTGTTTTATGGTTTTTTTTCTTGCTAGTAAAGTTTGTGTTAAATTACTTTCTTGCTTGTAAAGTCTGTGTTACGTTACTTTCTTGCTGGTAAAGTCCAGGTTATATCACTTTCTTACTAGAAAAGTCTGTGTTATGTTTTTTTCTTGCTGGTAAAGTTTGTGTTAAATTACTTTCTTGTGGTAAAGTCCAGGTTATATTACTTTCTTGCTGGTAAAGTCCAGGTTATACTACTTTCTTGCCGGTAAAGTCCAGGTTATATTACTTTCTTGCTAGTAAAGTCCAGGTTATACTACTTTCTTGCTAGTAAAGTCCAGGTTATATTACTTTCCTGCTGGTAAAGTCCAGGTTATATTACTTTCTTGCTGATTCTTATGTTTTTCATCATTTCTCTTCTCAATTTCATTTGATTATCTTTGTTTGTTTTTTTTTCTTCTGAATTTGTGCCTATTTCTACTTATTGAGTTTGGATAATTATTTCTGTAGTTCTCCTCATAATTGCGACTGAACATGCTGGTAGCTCACAGAAGGGAAACTGGTCATGTTTCCTTCCTCTTACCGTGCAAGAGCAACTTCAATGGGAGCTCACTGAGCACCCAACCTTCCCAGCAAAACAAAACAAGTGGTACAAACCAACAGGAGAAACTTAAAGACTAAACTGTGAGATGTTTTTCTCTGGTAGTCTTACTGAATCTTCTTTTCATAATTTAATAATTAATTTAAAATTACTTCGCAGCACCCACGACACAACAACATGTTTTGTTATCAAATAAAATGGCTGCAACATTTTACTGGGAAAAGACACAATGCTTATTTTTAGCATTCACATTCATTTATTCATTTGCATGTCCCTTGTCGAACTTTGCCTCCCTAACAGCACTCCTGTAGGCCTCTCCGTTGTAAGCAAGACGGCCTGCTGCTGATGCATCCATTCACAGATTATCAGTGATGTCTTGCAGCTATCTTCGCCTTGGTCTTCCTCTCTTTCTTTTTGATGGTCTTCTCTAGATTATCATTAGCAATCACAGCAGTTTAAAATTCTGAACTCCCAGCTACAGAACAAACCATTTTTCTCCAGTTATTTTATTTTTAAAAATTTAAGCCATTTAAAATGCTTTTTGTAGGCCACGATTAAATCTGTGCAGGGCAATCTACAACATAAACCAGTGAATGTCAGGAAGTTCTATAACATAAACCAGTGAATGACAGGAAGTTCTATAACATAAACCAGTGAATGTCAGGAAGTTCTATAATATAAACCAGTGAATGTCAGGAAATTCTATAACATAAACCAGTGAATGTCAGGAAGTTCTATAACATAAACCAGTGAATGTCAGGAAATTCTACACCATAAAACAGTGAATATCAGGAAATTCTATAACATAAACCAGTGAATGTCAGGAAATTCTATAACACCAGTGAAGGTCAGGAAATTCTATAACATAAACCAGTGAATGCCAGGAAGTTCTACAACATAAACTGGTGAATGTCAGGAAGTTCTACACTATAAACCAGTGAATGTCAGGAAATTCTATAACATAAACCAGTGAATGCCAGGAAGTTCTACAATATAAACTGGTGAATGTCAGGAAATTCTCTAAAATAAACCAGTGAATGCCAGGAAGTTCTACAACATAAACCGGTGAATGTCAGGAAATTCTATAACATAAACCAGTGAATGCCAGGAAGTTCTACAATATAAACCAGTGAATGTCAGGAAATTCTATAACATAAACCAGTGAATGTCAGGAAGTTCTACAATATAAACTGGTGAATGTCAGGAAATTCTAAAACATAAACCAGTGAATGTCAGGAAGTTTTACAATATAAATTGGTGAATGTCATGAAATTCTATAACATAAACCAGTGAATGCCAGGAAGTTCTACAACATAAACCGGTGAATGCCAGGAAGTTCTGCAACATAAACTGGTGAATGTCAGGAAGTTCTACAACAGAATTCTTGTGTCAATGAAAAAGTCTTTATTTCATGAAAAAACCAAAACAAAAGATACTGCCAACAACAAACAACAAATGTAATCTTTCGTCTCTCCAGTCTTCAGAATCTACATTGTTATAAGCTATATAAACATTAACCCCTCCCCCCTCCTTTTCTCACCCGCCCACAATCTGTCTGGTGTATTAAATTAGCTAATATTGAATGTCTGGTTACTTGGGGTTGAGATCTTCAGTTAAAAGTGCAACATTAAGTAAATGTTAATACACACAGTGGTGAATTAATTATGAATACATAATGTTTCCTTCTCAGTTTTTTTATGGTGAAAATAAAGAGATTTAAGCACATACATGCATAAAATATGGAGGCCATTGACTGACATTCTCTTTTTATGGAAAAAACCTAACATAAATAGTTGCACAGAGAGAAAGAGACAACAAGAGAGAGAAAGAAAGTGAGAGAGAAAGAGGCAGACAGAGAAAGAAAGAGACAGAGAGAGAAAGAGACAGAGAAACAGAGACAGAGAAACAGAATCAGATATAGAAAAAAGAGACAGAAAGAGAGACAATTACAGAGGGAGACAGAGAGAAAGAGAAAGCGAGAGACACAGTAAGAGAGAGAGAAACAGAGATGGAGAGAGAATCAGATAAAGAGAAAAAGAGACAGAAAGACAGACAGACAGAGAAAGAGAGACACACACAGTGAGAGAGAGAGAAACAGAGAATCAGATAAGAGAAAAAGAGACAGGAAAGAAAGACAATTAAAGAGAGAAATAAAGAGAGACAGAGAAAGAGAGACAGACACAGTGAGAGAGAGAGAGAAACAGAGACAGAGAGAGATAGAAACAGAGAATCAGATAAAGAGAAAAAGAGACAGAAAGAAAGACAATTAAAGAGAGAGAACGAGAGAGAGACACAGTGAGAGAGAGAGAGACAGACAGAGAAAGAGAGAGACACATACAGTGAGGGAGAGAAAGAGAGACAGAGAGAGAAATAGAGAATCAGATAAAGAGAAAATGAGACAGAAAGAAAGACAATTAAAGAGAGAGACAGACAGAGAACGAGAGAGAGAGACACACAGAGACAGACAGACAGACAGAGAACGAGAGAGAGAGAGACACATAGAGACAGACAGACAGACAGAGATTGAGTGATTGATTGATTGATCTTTATTTCAAAAGGGTTAAGAATTGGGCACATAGGCCCATCTGACATTCTGCCCTTTATCATACATCTTTCACTCTATTCCAGACATTCTACAAATATGCTGTTCATATAACAAACATAACTAACATTGAAGCTGAGAGACATAAAATAAAATATAACATTTACATTTCGCTCTTAAACATTCACCAGTGAATGCCAGGAAGTTCTATAACATAAACCGGTGAATGTCAAGAAGTTCTACAAAATAAACTGGTGAATGTCAGGAAGTTCTACAACATAAACTGGTGAATGACAGGAAGTTCTACAACATAAACCGGTGAATGCCAGGAAGTTCTACAACATAAACCAGTGAATGTCAGGAAGTTCTATAACAAAAACCGGTGAATGCCAGGAAGTTCTACAACATAAACTGGTGAATGTCAGGAAGTTCTATAACATAAACTGGTGAATGTCAGGAAATTCTCCAACATAAACCAGTGAATGTCAGGAAGTTCTACAACATAAATTGGTGAATGTCAAGAAGTTCTACAAAATAAACTAGTGAATGTCAGGAAGCTCTACAACATAAACCGGTGAATGCCAGGAAGTTCTGCAACATAAACTGGTGAATGTCAGGAAGTTCTACAACAGAATTCTTGTGTCAATGAAAAAGTCTTTATTTCATGAAAAAAACAAAACAAAAGATACTGCCAACAACAAACAACAAATGTAATCTTTCGTCTCTCCAGTCTTCAGAATCTACATTGTTATAAGCTATATAAACATTAACCCCTCCCCCCTCCTTTTCTCACCCGCCCACAATCTGTCTGGTGTATTAAATTAGCTAATATTGAATGTCTGGTTACTTGGGGTTGAGATCTTCAGTTAAAAGTGCAACATTAAGTAAATGTTAATACACACAGTGGTGAATTAATTATGAATACATAATGTTTCCTTCTCAGTTTTTTTATGGTGAAAATAAAGAGATTTAAGCACATACATGCATAAAATATGGAGGCCATTGACTGACATTCTCTTTTTATGGAAAAAACCTAACATAAATAGTTGCACAGAGAGAAAGAGACAACAAGAGAGAGAAAGAAAGTGAGATCTCAAGAGAGAGACAGAGAGAGAAAGAGACAGAGAAAGAGAAACAGAATCAGATATAGAAAAAAGAGACAGAAAGAGAGACAATTACAGAGGGAGACAGAGAGAGAAAGAGAAAGCGAGAGACACAGTAAGAGAGAGAGAAACAGAGATGGAGAGAGAATCAGATAAAGAGAAAAAGAGACAGAAAAAGAGACAGAAAGAGAGACAGACAGACAGAGAAAGAGAGAGACACACACAGTGAGAGAGAGAGAAACAGAGAATCAGATAAAGAGAAAAAGAGACAGGAAAGAAAGACAATTAAAGAGAGAAATAAAGAGAGACAGAGAAAGAGAGAGACAGACACAGTGAGAGAGAGAGAGAGAAACAGAGACAGAGAGAGATAGAAACAGAGAATCAGATAAAGAGAAAAAGAGACAGAAAGAAAGACAATTAAAGAGAGAGAACGAGTGAGAGAGACACAGTGAGAGAGAGAGACAGACAGACAGAGAAAGAGAGAGACACATACAGTGAGGGAGAGAAAGAGAGACAGAGAGAGAAATAGAGAATCAGATAAAGAGAAAATGAGACAGAAAGAAAGACAATTAAAGAGAGAGACAGACAGAGAACGAGAGAGAGAGACACATAGAGACAGACAGACAGACAGAGACAGACAGAGACAGACAGAGAACGAGAGAGAGAGAGACACATAGAGACAGACAGACAGACAAAGATTGAGTGATTGATTGATTGATCTTTATTTCAAAAGGGTTAAGAATTGGGCACGTAGGCCCATCTGACATTCTGCCCTTTATCATACATCTTTCACTCTATTCCAGACATTCTACAAATATGCTGTTCATATAACAAACATAACTAACATTGAAGCTGAGAGACATAAAATAAAATATAACATTTACATTTCGCTCTTAAACATTCACTCAGTACAGAAGTAACTACATACATTATAAATGACTATCTACTAAACAAAATTTTTGGGACTATTCAGAAAACAATTAATTGTATTCGGTGTCTGTAAGAGCAGTTTAAGATAACTTTTAAGTTTTATAATTCATGGAGGCATGTAGTCGACATCAAATAGATATAAGGGAAAGCTTGTAGTTGTAGGAAGGAGTATAATTTATATTTTTTATATAGGATGGGAGGGTATTCCAAAGATGAGCAGCAGAATAACTAAAGCTTTTCTTGTAAAGATCAAGTCTAGGTTTTGGAAGACATATGTTGTTCAAGCGTTGGCTGCACTTTGGGCTAAATTTAAACAGGTTCCATAGATAAGGCTGGGCATGCCGTGAAAGAATTTGATGTACTAACTTGGCTTTGTTGAAGAGGAACCTGTTCTTATGAGGTAGTATTTTGATACGTTTGTGATGGTTAGCTGTTTGTGCTTGATTTTGTCACTAATAAGCTTTACTTTAGAAAGAGAGAGAGAGAGACACACACACAGTGAGAGAGAGAGAAACAGACAGAGAGAAAGAGATGACAGACAGAGAAAGAGAGAGAGAGAGAAAGACACAGTGAGAGAGAGAGAGAAACAGAGACAGACAGACAGAGAAAGAGACACAGAGAGAGAAACAGAGAATAAGATAAAGAGAAAAAGAGACAGAAAGAAATACAATTAAAGAGAGAGACAGAAAGAGAGACATCGAGAGAGAGAGACACAGTGAGAGAGAGAGAAACAGAGACAGAGAGAGAGGCAGAGACAGAGAAAGAGAGAGACACATACAGTGAGCAAGACGGAGAGAGAAAAATAGAAGACAGAAAAAGAGGAAGCAGGCCAGCAACATACAACTCATCTGTTCAGTATTTTTTTATGTTACAATTTGCACATAAAACACATAATATAAAAAAACTGTAAAAGCTCAACCAAAACCATAACACTCAGATAGAAAAGTGCTTTCTCTCTCTTTTTCTCTCTCTTTTTCTCTCTCTTTTTTTCTCTCTCTTTTTCTCTCTCTTTTTCTCTCTCTTTTTCTCTTTCTTTTTCTCTCTCTTTTTCTCATATTCATCATTCTCTCTCTCTCTCTCTCAACTCTCTCTCTCAATCTCTCTTTCCTTCTCTCTCTCTCTAGATCTTCCAGGAAATAAAATGGCACTCTAAAGTCCAGTCCTCTGTGAAACTTCTTTATTTGGCTCATGAATGTTGGAGGAGTGACCACTAAACTCAAAGAAACATTTTTCTGTACCTCTGCCACAACAGACCAGCACACACTCAAAAACCTGCCCACTAAACCATGGATCATCCAAGCTTTAAACAAAATGTATGCTCTTCCCCACACAACTAAACAGTCAACCAGGTTCAAGGGTTGGAAATCTGTAGCAAAGATTATTACGAGAATCAACCTTACCTTACTTTCATGAAGTGGTTTTGTGGAAAGTCCCATAAGCAAGGCAGATAACAATATAGCAGCTGTCATGGTTCTGCCAACCCAGAGAAACATCTCATAAGCATGAGAAACAACCCCTAGGTTGTGCTAACCATTCACTGTTTATCAACCATATTCCAGTATAAACAGTCAAGTCCTAGAGCACAGCATTGTGGTCTGAATCTGGAGCGATGGCATTTCTGGGTCATGGCCTTGTTCCCTTTCAGGGTGTCACGATTTCTGACGAGACAGGCCACTGAGGGCTTCACTATCAAACACTTAATTGTATTCGGTGTCTGTAAGAGCAGTTTAAGATAACTTTTAAGTTTTATAATTCATGGAGGCATGTAGTCGACATCAAATAGATATAAGGGAAAGCTTGTAGTTGTAGGAAGGAGTATAATTTATATTTTTTATATAGGATGGGAGGGTATTCCAAAGATGAGCAGCAGAATAACTAAAGCTTTTCTTGTAAAGATCAAGTCTAGGTTTTGGAAGACATATGTTGTTCAAGCGTTGGCTGCACTTTGGGCTAAATTTAAACAGGTTCCATAGATAAGGCCGGGCATGCCGTGAAAGAATTTGATGTACTAACTTGGCTTTGTTGAAGAGGAACCTGTTCTTATGAGGTAGTATTTTGATACGTTTGTGATGGTTAGCTGTTTGTGCTTGATTTTGTCACTAATAAGCTTTACTTTAGAAAGAGAGAGAGACACACACACACAGTGAGAGAGAGAGAAACAGACAGAGAGAAAGAGATGACAGACAGAGAAAGAGAGAGAGAGAGAAAGACACAGTGAGAGAGAGAGAAACAGAGACAGACAGACAGAGAAAGAGACACAGAGAGAGAAACAGAGAATAAGATAAAGAGAAAAAGAGACAGAAAGAAATACAATTAAAGAGAGAGACAGAAAGAGAGACAGACAGAGAACGAGAGAGAGAGAGACACAGTGAGAGAGAGAGAGAAACAGAGACAGAGAGAGAGGCAGAGACAGAGAAAGAGAGAGACACATACAGTGAGCAAGACGGAGAGAGAAAAATAGAAGACAGAAAAAGAGGAAGCAGGCCAGCAACATACAACTCATCTGTTCAGTATTTTTTTATGTTACAATTTGCACATAAAACACATAATATAAAAAAACTGTAAAAGCTCAACCAAAACCATAACACTCAGATAGAAAAGTGCTTTCTCTCTCTTTTTCTCTCTCTTTTTCTCTCTCTTTTTTTCTCTCTCTTTTTCTCTCTCTTTTTCTCTCTCTTTTTCTCTTTCTTTTTCTCTCTCTTTTTCTCATATTCATCATTCTCTCTCTCTCTCTCAACTCTCTCTCTCTCTCAATCTCTCTTTCCTTCTCTCTCTCTCTAGATCTTCCAGGAAATAAAATGGCACTCTAAAGTCCAGTCCTCTGTGAAACTTCTTTATTTGGCTCATGAATGTTGGAGGAGTGACCACTAAACTCAAAGAAACATTTTTCTGTACCTCTGCCACAACAGACCAGCACACACTCAAAAACCTGCCTGCTAAACCATGGATCATCCAAGCTTTAAACAAAATGTATGCTCTTCCCCACACAACTAAACAGTCAACCAGGTTCAAGGGTTGGAAATCTGTAGCAAAGATTATTACGAGAATCAACCTTACCTTACTTTCATGAAGTGGTTTTGTGGAAAGTCCCATAAGCAAGGCAGATAACAATATAGCAGCTGTCATGGTTCTGCCAACCCAGAGAAACATCTCATAAGCATGAGAAACAACCCCTAGGTTGTGCTAACCATTCACTGTTTATCAACCATATTCCAGTATAAACAGTCAAGTCCTAGAGCACAGCATTGTGGTCTGAATCTGGAGCGATGGCATTTCTGGGTCATGGCCTTGTTCCCTTTCAGGGTGTCACGATTTCTGACGAGACAGGCCACTGAGGGCTTCACTATCAAACACTTTTTTTTTCCCGAAGTGCAAGATAGCAAAGTCTATTATGGCGCTGTACTCTGATAGCTAGACAGCTGCTTGTAACACCGGAGTCCATGGTTTAAGTCCCAGGTATGTAATTCTCTTGTCATTTTTATTTCTCGCACATCTAAACATGCTTTGTCTATGATCTTCAAGTTCTAACAATCCAATACTGTGCTCTGTTACTTTACAGAAAGGAGCTTTGTTGTTTCCAATTTTAAAAAAAAAAATATAACAGTTAACATCTAACTTGATATTTTATCAATCAATCAAGTGCAGTGCTGTGTGGCGTAGGCGATCATTTCTCTCCGCAATTCCCTGTCTTTTGCGCTGATTATGAGATCCGCCGGTGACTTTCTTCCTAGCCACACTGACACCCCATCAAGTAACTTCTCTCTCTGTCTTCCTCTGTCTCTTCTTCCCTCAATTTTTCCAGCTGCCACAATGTGTTCCAATTTTCCTCTTCTCAGAAAATGTCCTACAAATCTCACTTGTCTGGCTCTGATCTTTGTTATAATTTGCTTTTTAACTCCAGCCTCTCTTAAGACTTCTTTGTTGGTTTTCTTAACTGTCCATGGTACCTTCAACACCTTTCTTATGAACCACATTTCCATGGCCTCCATTTCTTGCTGTACTCTCTTATTCATAGACCATGCTTCACATCCATAAAACAAAATTGGCTTGATGTAACATTTAAGTACTCGGAATCTTGTTTCCATTGATATAGATCTGTTGCACAGATGTTTCTCATTTTCTAGAATGCTGACTTGGCCTTTGCACATCTGCTTTTTATTTCGTTGTGACATTTCTCATCAGTTGTTATAATTGTTCCTAAGTATTTGAATCTATCAACTTGTTTTTATAACAGAGTAAAAATGTCCCGGTTTCCACTTACTTTGTATACTTGTTGATCGCCAGCCCACACAAACAGCGGAGGGAAGCTGCTCTCTGTGCTTGGCCAGTTGTCACAACTCTCACGGCTGGCATGGCAGGCATGAATGGCCAGAACACAGTCAGAGGCTGGCAAACTCAACGTCTTATCTGGCATTGCTGATGAATCATGACCACTGCCTTCCATCAACAGGCCAGAGAAGAGTAGAGAACAGAGGGCAAAAGGTCCTTCATCCAGAGGGAAGTGATTCTGGAAAATTCAGGCAGCCTTTTTAAACAAAATTAAGATCTCTTATCATAGAGTTTCATACTACTCACTCACTCAGCATTCACAACATATTTACACTTATAAACCCATGAGAGAAATGATTAAGAGTATAATCTCATTTACAGTATCTATATGAAATTAGGTGACATATATGAAATGAAGATGGCATATATGAAGTGAAGATGGCATATATGAAGTGAAGATGACACATGAAGTGAATATGTCATATATGAAGTGAAGATGACACATGAAGTGAAGACATCATATATGAAATGAAGATGACACATGAAGTGAAGATGTCATATATGAAGTGAAGATGACACATGAAGTGAAGATGTCATATATGAAGTGAAGATGACACATGAAGTGAAGATGTCATATATGAAGCAAAGATAAGTGTGGCAGCGTGATGACAAAACTGTAAGGGCTAATTAACCCATAGCTGACCAACACCCTATCCCAACTCTCTGCTGGTGCACCATGTAACAGGCTCAACTTGGCCAACAGGAAATGAATCACTGCAGTTCCAGCGGCGGCAAAGTCTGCCAAGATGGACTGTACCTTATACTGTCGATAGTCTAGCTACCATAACCCACTGCCCACTCAATCTGATGCTTGAGATTCTGTAACTTTTGCTGCATCAGCAGCACAGAACATGCTGCTCACATTTCCAGCAAGACAGAACAAGAACAAATACAGTGTCTGCACTCATTCATTCACTCATTCATTAGAATGTCCCTAGAGGAAATTTGCCTCCCTAACATTTCTCAGTATTACTGTCCACAACACAAAAAGGAATGGAAAAACTAATTATATCAGTCCATAAAAACAGCGAAGAGCAGAACCTCTATCTTAATGCAAAGAAAATTAAATTGATGAAAACTAACAAAACAAACAAGGCAGCTGAAATATGTATCAATGAGGAAAAACTGGAAGAAGTGGAGAGTTTTGAATATCTTGGATCACAACTAACTAATAATGGAGATACAATGAGGGAAATTAAAAGGAGGACATCTATCGCTCTTCAGAAAGTAAAACAAATAAAGAATCTGTGGAGAGGAGCAGACAGAACCACAAAAATAAGATTTTTAAGGGCATGCATCTTTCCCATCGCAACATATGCCTGTGAGACCTGGACACTTTACAAAAAAGCTAAGAAACACATAAATGCCTTTGAATGTAAATGCTACAGAAGAGTTCTCCAAATATCGTGGACACAAAAAAGAACAAATATATCTATACTACAAGAGCTTAATATTGAAGAAGGCTGGCTAGTACAGAGGATTAAAGAGAGAAAACTTAAATATTTTGGACACATTAAACATCATGATAATTTAGAGAAGACCGTATTGGAAGGATACATAATGGGAAAAAGAAAAAGAGGAAGACCAAAACAAAGATGGCAAGAAGACATCGTTGATGATCTGGAAATGGATGCAGCAGTGGTAGGCCATCTTGCTCACAACGGAGAGGCCTACAGGAGTGCTGTTTGGGAGGCAAAGTTCCACATGGGACATGCAAATGAATGAATGAATGAACATCTCTCTTGAAGGCCTCTCAGTTGTAAGCAAGATGCCCTGTTACTGATGCATCCATTTACAAATCATCAACAATGTCTTCTTGCCATCTTTGCCTTGGTCTTCACAGGCATAAAAAAAGCACATTATGTTCTGGTACACAAATGTAGGCCCTTTGGGTTAATATTTACAAACTTCTAAACTGAAGGTAGAGGAAAGTCCTTCACATGAGAATATGTGTTCACCAAAAATAAAACTATAAATGATGAAAATGTGAATCCATCAACATCCTATTCAGTTTAAACTAACATCATTTAGTTTAGTCTAGTTTAGTTTAGTTGTTTTAGTTTTAGTTTAGTCGGTGATCATGATAACTGGCAATTACTGGTAAATTACTGATGAATTACTGATTAAAAAAAAAAAAGAGAGAGAAAAAAACCAAGGCTTTTGGAGGTTGTGCATTACCATAACCAGTTTATATGATCAAAGCATAGTTAAAAAAGCAACCAGGAAAACTGGGCCAACAGACTGATGACACTCAATTTGCATGGTTGTGATTCTAGTCCAGCATTTGAGCATTTTATAAGAAGTAAATCTGACTGCAAACAAAGCAAGAAAGAACAACTTCACAAGAACATTCCTGCTGTTTATAAAGTGTATTTAATTCTACATTAAAAGAACAAAGAATAGATGTACTGAGTGTTGTATGATAAAACTGGTATTTCGGAAAATTCTTCACGCAAGATGAAAAACAGATACAGCTCTACCAGTTTTGAAAAATCCCAGTGCCATTACTGGCTTAGTTTAGATCATCATTTCTGTACTCTGAAGTCCACAGTTTCTTAGTTTAGATCATCATTTCTGTACTCTGAAGTCCACAGTTTCTTAGTTTAGATCATCATTTCTGTACTCTGAAGTCCACAGTTTCTTATATTGTCATAATATATCCCTCAATGTAAAGCAACTGATGGCACTAATTCTATGTCCACAGTTTCTTATATTGTCACAATATATCCCTCAATGTAGAGCAACTGATGGCATTAGTTCTATGTCCACAGTTTCTTATATTGTCACAATATATCCCTCAATGTACAGCAACTGATGGCATTAGTTCTATGTCCACAGTTTCTTATACTGTCACAATATATCCCTCAATGCAGAGCAACTGATGGCATTAGTTCTATGTCTACAGTTTCTTATATTGTCACAATATATCCCTCAATGTAAAGCAACTGATGCCACTAGTTCTATGTCCACAGTTTCTTATATTGTCACAATATATCCCTCAATGTAAAGCAACTGATGCCACTAGTTCTATGTCTACAGTTTCTTATATTGTCACAATATATCCCTCAATGTAGAACAACTGATGGCATTAGTTGTATGTCTACAGTTTCTTATATTGTCACAATATATCCCTCAATGTAGAACAACTGATGGCATTAGTTGTATGTCTACAGTTTCTTATATTACCACAATATATCCCTCAATGTAGAGCAACTGATGGTACTAGTTCTATGTCCACAGTTTCTTATATTGTCACAATATATCCCTCAATGTAGAGCAACTGATGGTACTAGTTCTATGTCCACAGTTTCTTATATTGTCACAATATATCCCTCAATGTAGAACAACTGATGGCATTAGTTGTATGTCTACAGTTTCTTATATTGTCACAATATATCCCTCAATGTAGAACAACTGATGGCATTAGTTGTATGTCTACAGTTTCTTATATTACCACAATATATCCCTCAATGTAGAGCAACTGATGGCATTAGTTGTATGTCTACAGTTTCTTATATTGTCACAATATATCCCTCAGTGTAAAACAATTGATGGCACTAGTTCTATGACCAGAGTTTATTTGTGCGTCCTTAGCACTTGGCCTTACCATACTTTACTCTCAGCTCTTTTAAACCTCAACATGGCAGTGCATTCTGAAGTCTTCAGTTCTGTCAACCTTCATAAGCATGTTAATGATGTTTGCCAAAGTCTTTATCTGTTTACTTGCTACAGATGTGAACACTGCCCATGCTTTTATCTGTTTACTTGCTACAGATGTGAACACTGCCCATGCTTTTATCTGTTTACTTGCTACAGATGTGAACACTGCCCATGCTTTTATCTGTTTACTTGCTACAGATGTGAACACTGCCTATGCTTTTATCTGTTTACTTGCTACAGATGTGACATCTGCCCAAGCCTTTATCTATCTGCTCGCTATAGATGTGATGTGTGTGCCAAAGCCTTTATCTATCTCACTCCTATAGATGTGATGTCTACCCAAGCCTTTATTTATCTGATTTCTATAGATGTGATGTGTGTGTGCCAAAGCCTTTATCTATCTCATTCCTATAGATGTGATGTGTGCCCAACCCTTTATCTGTCTGCTCGCTATAGATGTGATGTGTGTGCCCAACCCTTTATCTGTCTGCTCGCTATAGATGTGATGTGTGCCCAACCCTTTATCTGTCTGCTCGCTATAGATGTGATGTGTGTGTGCCAAAGCCTTTATCTATCTGCTCGCTATAGATGTGATGTGTGTGCCCAACCCTTTATCTGTCTGCTCACTATAGATGTGATGTGTGCCCAACCCTTTATCTATCTCATTCCTATAGATGTGATGTCTGCCCAAGTCTTTATCTATCTCATTCCTATAGATGTGATGTCTGCCCAAGTCTTATCTATCTCATTCCTATAGATGTGATGTCTGCCCAAGCCTTTATCTATCTCATTCCTATAGATGTGATGTCTGCCCAAGCCTTTATCTATCTGATTCCTATAGATGTGATGTCTGCCCAAGCCTTTATCTGTCTGCTCGCTATAGATGTGATGTGTGTGCCAAAGCCTTTATCTATATGATTCCTATAGATGTGATGTGTGTGCCCAAGCCTTTATCTATCTCACTCCTATAGATGTGATGTCTGCCCAACCTTTATCTGTCTGCTCGCTATAGATGTGATGTGTGTGCCCAACCCTTTATCTGTCTGCTCGCTATAGATGTGATGTGTGTGCCCAACCCTTTATCTGTCTGCTCGCTATAGATGTGATGTGTGTGCCCAACCCTTTATCTGTCTGCTCACTATAGATGTGATGTGTGTGCCCAACCCTTTATCTGTCTGCTCACTATAGATGTGATGTGTGTGCCCAACCCTTTATCTATCTCATTCCTATAGATGTGATGTCTGCCCAAGTCTTTATCTATCTCATTCCTATAGATGTGATGTCTGCCCAAGTCTTTATCTATCTCATTCCTATAGATGTGATGTCTGCCCAAGCCTTTATCTATCTCATTCCTATAGATGTGATGTCTGCCCAAGCCTTTATCTATCTGATTCCTATAGATGTGATGTCTGCCCAAGCCTTTATCTGATTCCTATAGATGTGATGTCTGCCCAAGCCTTTATCTGATTCCTATAGATGTGATGTCTGCCCAAGCCTTTATCTGATTCCTATAGATGTGATGTCTGCCCAAGCCTTTATCTGATTCCTATAGATGTGATGTCTGCCCAAGCCTTTATCTGATTCCTATAGATGTGATGTCTGCCCAAGCCTTTATCTGATTCCTATAGATGTGATGTCTGCCCAAGCCTTTATCTGATTCCTATAGATGTGATGTCTGCCCAAGCCTTTATCTGATTCCTATAGATGTGATGTCTGCCCAAGCCTTTATCTGATTCCTATAGATGTGATGTGTGTGCCCAAGCCTTTATCTATCTCATTTCTATAGATGTGATGTCTACCCAAGCCTTTATTTATCTGATTTCTATAGATGTGATGTGTGTGCCCAAGCCTTTATCTATCTCATTCCTATAGATGTGATGTCTGCCCAAGCCTTTATCTGTCTCATTCCTATAGATGTGATGTCTGCCCAAGCCTTTATCTATCTCATTCCTATAGATGTGATGTCTGCCCAAGCCTTTATCTATCTCATTCCTATAGATGTGATGTCTGCCCAAGCCTTTATCTATCTGATTCCTATAGATGTGATGTCTGCCCAAGCCTTTATCTGATTCCTATAGATGTGATGTCTGCCCAAGCCTTTATCTGATTCCTATAGATGTGATGTCTGCCCAAGCCTTTATCTGATTCCTATAGATGTGATGTCTGCCCAAGCCTTTATCTGATTCCTATAGATGTGATGTCTGCCCAAGCCTTTATCTGATTCCTATAGATGTGATGTCTGCCCAAGCCTTTATCTGATTCCTATAGATGTGATGTCTGCCCAAGCCTTTATCTGATTCCTATAGATGTGATGTCTGCCCAAGCCTTTATCTGATTCCTATAGATGTGATGTCTGCCCAAGCCTTTATCTGATTCCTATAGATGTGATGTGTGTGCCCAAGCCTTTATCTATCTCATTTCTATAGATGTGATGTCTACCCAAGCCTTTATTTATCTGATTTCTATAGATGTGATATGTGTGCCCAAGCCTTTATCTATCTCATTCCTATAGATGTGATGTCTGCCCAAGCCTTTATCTGTCTCATTCCTATAGATGTGATGTCTGCCCAAGCCTTTATCTATCTCATTCCTATAGATGTGATGTCTGCCCAAGCCTTTATCTGTCTGCTTGCTACAGCTGCCCTCCACAGACCATCTGCTTTTTTTTTTATCTACACAAAGAACAAGCAAGCACTGTGACAAAAAATCAAAGTGATCTTACAAACTGTAACGACACAAGCCATTTCCAGGCCATCTTAACATTTTTTTTTTATCCAAAGTGGAGCCACAAGTATAATTTTGTACTATCATTACCTCTACCATTATTACTTCTACTACCATCACTTCCACTACCATCACCTCCACTACCATCTCTGTTGCAGACATTGTTTCCACCGCATGGATGCTTGCAGTACAGGCAATGAAAACATGTTCAATAGCAGATCTTGTCATTAACTGGATCTATCAAATCAAATTTGTTGCCATTTTGAAACCAATATCTGGTTCTCATTTGACATTTCTATTAAAAAAATGAGTCTCTGAAGCTAGGAAGATTTGGTCCATGGGGGGGGGAAGAGTTCCCAAGAATTTTTTTCAGGATCCCAGACTTTTTGTCTTTCAGGCAATAACTTTGCTTGCTCGGTTCATTATTTTGTCAGCTGTGGCTTTCTTCTTCCTCACTGTCCTCCAGGATCTCTTCAATGCCCCTGTGGTGGTGATACTGCCCAACTTAAGGAACCACTGATCTAGTCTGATCTGTGGGATTTTTACCAAAAGAACCCAATGATTTGAATGCATAGTCTTGTTCCACATTTAGATCTATGGCTTGACTGATTCTCCTTAATTTAGAATGAGGTCCTTTTGACTGATCCTCCTTAATTTAAAATGGGTCCATTTGACTGATCCTCCTTAATTTAGAATGGGTCCTCTGTACATTTTGTTGTCATGGCACAGCACATTCTGTTGGTCACCTGTTGTATAAAGACCAAAACAGGACAGTGAACCTAACTTTTCTTCCTGGATTATCTTCCACATTTCAGAAACAAAGTGATAAAAATGTGGGCTAACTAAAACAAAAGCAGAAATAGACTTGTTTTGATTGGTCAAAGACTATGCCGTTTAGAGTTACGTGAAGGTGACCTGGCTAGAGATAACTGTGGTTTGGGTGATGATGATGTTGATGATGACAGTAAGGGGTGATAATGGTGGATATGATAGTAGTAGAAGTGATAATGATGGAGATAATGGTAGCAGGGGTAATAATAGTGGAGATGATTGTAGCAGGGGTAATAATAGTGGAGATGATGGTAGATTGGGTAATAATAGTGGAGATGATGGTAGATTGGGTAATAATAGTGGAGATGATGGTAGATTGGGTAATAATAGTGGAGATGATGGTAGATTGGGTAATAATGGTGGAGATGATGGTAGGTGGGGTGATAATGATGGAGATGATGGTAGTAGGGTCAATCCACCAGTTTAAAAGGAAGCAACAAACAGTCCTGTTCCGAATAAGAACTGACCACTTAAGGCTGCTGAGCCATCTACACCAGCTCAAGATCTCACATACAGACAAATGTCCATGTAGGACCAGAGTACAGACTCCAGAATATGTTCTCCAAGAGTGCTCAACTTTTACAGATCTATGCAACCAGACGTGGCCACAGGGTTCGGACCTAAGGCTGGGGCCATGATGAGGACCTAAAGGAGATTGTGGACTTCACCCGGGCAACCAGGTCTCTGAGTCAGCATGAGCAAGAACTTGAAAACCAAAGAAGATGGTAGTGGTGATGATGGTTGAAGAGATGGTATCAGTGATGGTTGAAGTGATGGTATCAGTGGTGACAATGGTTGAAGTGATGGTATCAGTGGTGATAATGGCTGAAGTGATGGTGTCAGTGGTGATAATGGATGAAGTGATGGTATCAGTGGTGATAATGGTTGAAGTGATGGTATCAGTGGTGATAATGGTTGAAGTGATGGTGTCAGTGGTGACAGTGGTTGAAGTGATGGTGTCAGTGGTGATAATGGTGAAGGTGATGGTAATAAGAGTGACACTAGTGAAGGTGATGGTAACTGGGGTGACAATGGTAGAGGTGATGGTAGTGGAGAATGATGATACTGAAAGTGTTGGTTATGATGACACTATGGCTGATGGTGGTTGAGTAATGGTGGGGATGATGATGATGATGATCACTGCAATCTGACACAGCTTTCCTCATGCTCAGAGCATAGAAAATGATAACCCTCCTAGCAAGCTCTAATGTTGGGCTTCTTAATATGCTCCACCATGACAGATTTCCATCTTATTCACAAGTCCTTTGCATAATGAAGCACTGTGATGAAACAGGTAGGGTTGTGATCAACATTTTGACTCACATTACATCATTAGATCAGACATCTATGTCATGATAGACTTTATCACATCAAACCAGACACCTATGTCATGATAGACTTTATCACATCAAACCAGACACCTATGTCATGATAGACTTTATCACATCAAACCAGACACCTATGTCATGATAGACTTTATCACATCAAACCAGACACCTATGTCATGATAGACTTTATCTCATCAAAACAGACATCTATGCCATGATAGACTTTATCACATCAGAACAGACATCTATGTCATGACAGACTTTAACTCATCAGACTAGACACCGTGGTCACGACAGACTTTAGTTTGCTAAACCAGATATATTTTAGTTTTCCAGACATTTGCCAGTAGCGTCGTGACAGACTTGTTCTTCGGGCGGCTCTTCAAAGTGCCGATAATCTCAAAGACGGGCCAGGAAACAATTCTCACAGCACCACAAACATAACAACGATAATCATTCTGTAATTTTACTCTTCGACTTTTAAAAAACTCTTTATCTTCACTTCTGAATGCAGACAAAGTCAAAGTTCGGTATTAAAACCAAACAATTATAAACCCGGTCAACATTTTTCAAGCACTAAAAAACCCGTTTGAACACGGTTATTCACATAGACAACATAAAACTTCCAGAAATATACTTCAGTGCAGAATTTTATATATTACAAAGAGTATGCAAGCCGAGACATTTGCTTCTTGTTACCTCTGAGACTTTTGCTAGCAGACACAAATCACAGACCAACTCCTTTGCTGTAAGATTCCCGTGCCCAAGGCGAAATACTGACATTATCAAAACTTTGTACTGTAAATGGAAATTTTTAAGAAGTCGAAGCAGTTAAATTTTAATGAAACAAATAAATTAGTAATTTTACGTTGAATACTTATCTTATATCTTATATCCTTCCCGTGCCGTTAAACGTCACATAGGGCTCGTAAAGTAGTTCACCAATTTTTCCTGTCTATATATATATATATATATATACTACAAGAACTTAATAATGAAGAAGGCTGGTTAGTAAAGAGGATCAAACAAAGAAAACTTAAATAGTTTGGACACATTAAACATCATGATAATTTAGAGAAGACCGTCTTGGAAGGGTACATAATGGGAAAAAGAAAGAGAGAAAGACCAAGGCGAAGATGGCTGCAAGACATCGTTGATGATCTGCAAATGGATGCATCAGCAGCAGGCCATCTTGCTCACAACCGAGAGGCCTACAGGAGTGCTGTTAGGGAGGCAAAGTTCCGCAAGGGACATGCAAATGAATGAATGATGAATGAACGGACAGCTGTGTAAATCATACATGTAGGTATATATGTACCATATTCCCGGCCATATAATACCTAAATTAAAAAAAAAAACTCTAAAAGTTATATAGCGTCCTATATCCCGGTGGTTAGTTTTTTGGTAAGTCTCTGGTATAGGTTGCCAGTAGACCCCAAGCAACGACAGAAAGATCCTCACAACAAAATAAATATCACATCAACTGAGATTACGGATAGTAAAATGCTACATATAATCAATTTTTCCTTATGGTGTAGAAGCTTGTACTTTGAATAAGACAACAGAAAAGAAAATCGAAGCCTTTGAAATGTTGATATGTAGAAGAGCAGATCACATTCCACGGACAGAAAAGAAAACAAAGAAGTGCCAAACTAGCTAGAAGTGAAAAGAGAAGCAATGAAAATCATGAAACAAGACAAATAAGATACGTTTGACATGTTAGGAGCCACGGTACTATACATAAGACTCCTCTTAGGGCAAGACCAAGAAAAGGACAGCGACATAGATGGGTGGACAACATCAACAGATGGACAGGGACAAGCTTGGCTGAGTTCACTGCGAAGGCAAGAAACAGAGCAGATTGGAGATTCATTGCAGCCAACTTTCCGCGAGGAAACGGCACGAAATGATGATGATGATGATGATGATGATGATGACTTCAGCGCCCATGTTTAACACACTAGTCTCCTGACGCCCCCAGAGCGCTATATTTGTGATTATAAATGATTAAATTATGATTATAAACCAACAAAAAAATTGTAATGATAGTCAGCAGAACAGCTCTACTTTGCCTGTTTCCAGAAACTTAATGACGTATCGTATTCATCTACTGCAGTGTTTCCCAACCTTGTGTGGACTACCGCCCCCTTCCCTCTCACGTCACATCCTCAACGTCCCCCCCCCCCCCCCCCAATTTTCCACTTACGTACTATTCCTACACTGGCCTAATAAACTAAGACACGCGCTACACAACCGAAAACTTCACCAAGCAAACCAGTTTAACAATATGAAGGACCACATTTATAACTCACCTACTGCATTGTTTTCTCAAGTTTTTAATGTGATGAATGAGTTTCATGTAAGGACACAAGTTTCTCTATGTCAGGTTGAGGGGTGCTAAGAAGAAAGGTAATACTGCCCAGTCTAAGAAGAAAGGTATTACTGCCCAGTCTAAGAAGAAAGGTAATACTGCCCCCGTCTAAGAAGAAAGGTAAAACTGCCCTCTTCTAAGAAGAAAGGTAATACTGCCCTCGTCTAAGAAGAAAGGTAAAACTGCCCTCTTCTAAGAAGGAAGGTAATACTGCCTTCGTCTAAGAAGAAAGGTAAAACTGCCCTCTTCTAAGAAGAAAGGTAATACTGCCCCCGTCTAAGAAGAAAGGTAATACTGCCCTCGTCTAAGAAGGAAGGTAATACTGCCCCTGTCTAAGAAGGAAGGTATTACTGCCCCCGTCTAAGAAGGAAGGTATTACTGCCCCCGTCTAAGAAGGAAGGTATTACTGCCCCCGTCTAAGAAGGAAGGTATTACTGCCCCGGTCTGCTGCTTTGTTTTTCCTGAACACCCCCCCCCCCTACTGACCCTTTTTCTTTCAACCCCACCCCTACCCCCGGTCCTTTCCAACGCCCACTGGAGGCGTTATCGCCCACTTTGGGAAACACTGACCTACCGTAACATTTTGTTCTTTCCTTTTGGGTATGATGAATCATCAAATGAGTATTGAAAAGTCGTGGGTGAAATCTATCAAAGTATTACTATATCATGATGCCTTAAGCGAGACAGACTTTTTTGTGGGTGCCAACATCGTACATGTACTAAAAGTAGCGCCACCGTCAGTCTTGCATGTACTATGTATATGAATTTTCAAGGACAGACAGTAATGTTAATAAATTATTCCATAATTGCTTCAAATGTCCGGCCGGACCAAAACGCTATTACGAAGAAGATCATGAAAAATGTTGGGTTTTTAGTTTCTTTCCAAAATATTTCTTGCCAGTGTATCATCATCATTATCATCATCATCATCATCATCATTGCCTTTCACTCCCTTGAGAGCATAAGCCACGGATAAAGGCTCTCCAGTCATCCCTGTTCTTGGAATTATTCTCTGATTCCTTCCATGTGTATCCCATGTCTCTGAGCTCTGTCATAATGTCTCTTCTCCAAGTAAGTCTAGGTCTTCCTCATTTTCTATTTCCTTGAAAATTCCATGCCAGTGCCTGTCTTGCTATGCTGGTGTCGGGTTTCCTCAGAGTGTGGCCAATCCACCTCCACTTTCTAGACATGATTTATAGGTTCATAGGTTCTTGTCCTGCCCTTTGACAGACCTCCTCGTTCCTGATCTTGTCCTGCCATTTAATGTTTAAATCATCCTCAAGTAGTAGTTCATGGATGTTTGTATCCTCTGTTGTATTGTCTTGGTCATAACCCATGTCTCTGAACCATATAGCAGGACAGTCTTTACGTTTGTATAGAAAAGCCTAAGTTTGGTTTTTGTTTTGATATTCTTAGATGACCATATTTTGTTAAGTTGGATAAATGCTGTCCTGACCTTGGTTATTCTGGCTTTAACATTCTTTTCTGTCCCCCCATATTTATCCACTATGCTGCCTAAATATGTGAAACACTCTACTTCCTCAATTGGCACTCCCTCGATTATCATGAGGTTACTGCTTACACTATTACTTTTCATTATTTTTTTTGTCTGTTAATATATAGTCCCAGTTTAGCTGAATTCTTGCTTAAGGTCTGAAGTTTCTCTTTCATTTGTGTGTGGCTGTGTGCCAGAAGTGAAACATCATCTGCGAAATCAAAATCTTCCAACTGGTCCCACCAACACTGCCAATGTTTAGGTGCGTCTTATATGGCTGAAAATACTACAATTATACTACAATGAAGGTAGATGCAGGTGTGTGGTTCAGTTTTTACAATCTTTCTATCTTTTTTGTAAGATTGAACTATGCACTTCTTTCTACATTCATTACTAGAACCAGTTTTACCGCAGACGTTATTTCCCTTATCTTTCTTATTATAATACAGCACTGCAATACTAATATTATACTACAATACTACTACTAAGATCATCAATAATGTCTTGCAGCCATCTTCGCCTTGGTCTTCCTCTCTTTATTTTTCCCATTATGTACCCTTCCAAGACAGTCTTCTCTAAATTATCATGACGTTTAATGTGTCCAAAATATTTAAGTTTTTTTTGTTTAATCCTCTCTTTATTACTATACTACTATTATACTAAAATATTACTATCATATTACAATACTACTACTATAGTTCCCGACCATATCAGAAGCATCGACGTATGGGGCCGGCTTATAATTTATATAAGAAATATTTTTGAGGGGAAAAAAACAGACTAAAACCCTTACAATTTCCCTGAACTTCACATCTCTCTCTCTCTCTCTCATCAATAACGTTTTGTTCCAGGACTGTTTGCTACTATATACTCTCCTACCGAACTTCCTAGCCGAAACAAGCAGCTAACTCTATAAATACTAGTACGGCGGCACTCAAAGCTAACCTGCTTGGTACTAGGAATTTATTGACTACTTCACAAACTACAGTTCCATCGAAGCGCTGCAGGTATATACACCTGTCTCCCGTGGAACCTTATAACCTACGTATGATTTAAACCAGTGATTGATATATTAGTGTTGCGGAACAAATAGAGAAGCCCAGAAATTGGACGGATAAAAATAGATTACGACATTGGAATGTCAAAAATATTATGAGATTTGGAACATGGAATATAAGAAACTTATACAGACAAGGGACAACTAAAGAATTAGCGGGTGAACTAAGTAGGTATATGATGGATGTTACAGCGTTACAGGAAATCAGGTGGCTTGGAGAAGATATAACAGTCATATGAGAAATAGTACTAGTATACGGAGGGATTACCAATGGAAGACATGAACTAGAGACAGGTTTTGCTGTCAAGAGAAAAGTCTGGGACTTAGTGATGGACTTCAGTGCCTCCAATGAAAGAATCAGCAGCCTCCGCATCAAGGGAACAAAGAAAAATATAACAATGATTAATGTGCATGCACCAACAGAAGATACAGAAGATGGAGACAAAGAAGAATTTCACAACATGTTAGAGAGAATAATAGAGAAGACCCAGAAAGATGTTATACTGATAATACTAGGAGATGCAAAGATAGGAAAGGAGGAGTCACACAGGCACATCACAGGAAAAGAAAGTCTGCATGAAACATCTAATGATAATGGATGGAGACTAATAAATATGGCAGAAGCTTTTGGAATGATAATAAGCAGCACATGTTTTCAAAATAAGAACATCCATAAACAAATATGGAAATTCCACGATAATCTAACATGCAACCAAACAGACCATGTTTTAATTGATACCAAGCACACAACAAACATACTTCAGATCAGAAGTTACAGAGGGACTGAATGTAGCACCGACCATTATCTTGTTGGAGATAAACTAAAATTCAGACTGAAGAAAAATTTGTATAGTAAATTAAATAAAAGCTCAGTAATAAATAGAGATGCTTTGAAAAGAGAAGACCCTAAAGAAAAATCAGAAAAGTGCTAAACTATAAGATAAACACAAGAAGGAATGGAGAAAATAAAAGCATTGATGATAGATGGGAAGATATAAAAACCATTATAAAGAACACAGCGGAAGAATGTCTTGGGATCAAGACCGTAAATAAAAAAGAACTGGTTCGATGGAGTCTGCAGAGAGGCAGAAAAGAACAGAAAGACAGATATGGTTGAATGATATGGACAACACAACAAATGAAGAGAAATATCACACACAATGTAAAGAAAGTAAAAACGTTATTCGCCAACAAAAATGACAATATAGGCGTATGAAAGATAAGCGAGATGCAGACATGCCATCAAAATAAGAAAAGCAGGGAATTCTATAAAGAACAATGAACAGTAAAGCAAGGGTATAAACAACCTCTGTAGAGCTTGAATGATAGTAACGTAAACATGATAAATACTCTAAGGAACATCTGTATCAGGCGGAAAGAATATTTTGAAAAACTACTAAACTGTGAAGAGCCTATGCGCATATCACCATGCGAAGAAATACAGACTTGTGAACCTGAAATAGAGGAACCAGACTTAGAAGAAGTCATCTACAGTATCATGTTTCTGCGAAACAACAAAGTAACTGGTTCAGATGGAATTGCTGCAGAACTGATTAAGGAAGTAGATCTAAATCTGCATGAACAGACATGTGCACTAAAATGCGCAATATGTAGTGTAGAGAGTATTTAAATGGCGACTTATGACATGTGATAGATAGGCCGTAGCTGAGGGTGGTGGATGGGGAAACCGTGGAGGGAAGAGAGAGTGATATAATGGTAGTCTAGCTGGGAGAAGGTGAAATATGTTATTATAGTTGGGGGTAGAGGGGTTGAAATGTAATGCTGTGAAGATGTTCTGAGCTATGTGTAACAAATGAGAAGGTAGTGGAACTTAGCGGAGAGGGATTATGATTGTGGAAGAGGAGAATGTTAGATGTAGCTAAATAACGAATTTAAACCATGTGGTTCCAGAGTCTCATATTCCTGAATGTAGCGGATCTCAAGCGCTAGGCGGCTTGTGTCATCTGCGTGACACTGTTTGATGGCTGTTACCAGAAAGTCAGATTTGCCTCTGTGGTTGAGGCCACTGAAATGGACTGGTTTCGAGGGATGCTGGGTGATATCGTACAGATGTTTTTACATGCGGTCCCCTAATCTGAGGCCAGTTTCAGCAATGTAAGTTATTCTGCATCTTGTCCATACAGTGGCACATATCACACTACGGGACTCTCATATGAATCCCTCATTGTCTTAAGGACATCCTCGTCCATAGCCATTTGAAGCAGAACCTTGCATATGTGGGCACTAGAAAATGTAACCGCCCTCGCTGTGTTACCTGGCCTGTAGTCTGGGAACCAATCACCTTTCCAAAAACTATCCTCACTCTCCATAAGGGATTCACACGCGAGTCCCGCAATGTGATAAATGTCACTGTATGCAAAAGATGCAAAATAACATGATGCCGTTAAACATATACTTCGCATTGCAACACCCATTAAAATCCAAAATCCTGTCCCAAAAACACCGAAATAACAATCTTAAGAAACTATAATAAGACCAGCCGTCATGTATGGATCAGAAACGTGGAGTACAACAAAGAATGATGAACAACAATTGCAGATCTTTGAGAACATCCTAAGAAGAATCTTTGGTCCCATAAAGGATACCAACAGTGGAGAATGGAGAGCTAGAAAGAACACTGAATTGAACAATTTATTTAAATCCCAACGAATTATAAATGTCTTGAAACTGAACAGACTACGCTGGCTGGGGCATGTAGAAAGAATGGAAGAGAACAGACAAACGAAAATGATGTATGCACAAGAGATGAGGGAAACAAGACCAAGGGGGTAGACCAAGACAGAGATGGAAAGACAACATAGAAGAGGATATAAAGGAAATTGGTGTCACCAACTGGAGAGAGAAGATTAGGACTAAAGAAGAATGGGAGCGAACTTTTTCTCCAGCAATGAGCCTTAATGGCTTGGTAAGCTGAAGAAGAAGAAGAAGAAGAAGGTGTCAAATAACTGAAAATGGACAAGTTCTTTAAGTGAACCTCCCCAACTCTCACTCCTATTTCATCTTCATCTACTTATACATCACAACTATCTACAAGCAAACAGATAACACCGATGGTCACATTACATCACAACTATCTACAAGCAGACACATAACACAGATTGTCACATTACATCACAACTATCTACAAACAGACACATAACACAGATTGTCACATTACATCACAACTATCTACAAACAGACACATAACACAGATTGTCACATTACATCACAACTATCTACAAACAGACACATAACACAGATTGTCACATTACATCACAACTTAAAAAATTAAGTGAGAGATCCCCGCCAGGTTTACATTCGATTTAACGGACTTTCGGTATTAACGAACATCCTTTCTCCACTCATCAGTCAGTCAGTAAGTCAGTCAGTCAGTCAATCAGTCAGTCAGTCACTCAGTTAATCACTCAGTCAGTCACTGAGTCAGTCAGCCAGTCTTTCAGTTAGTCACTCAGTCAGTCAATCAATTAGTTAGTCAGTCACTCACTCAGTCCCCCCAGTCAGTCACTCATTCAGTCAGTCACTCATTCAGTCAATCACTCAGTCAGTCAGTCAGTCACTCAGTCAGTTTGTCACTCAGTTAATCAATCAGTCAGTCACTCAGCCTGTCACTCATTTAGTCACTCTGTCAGTCAGTCACTCAGCCTGTAACTCAGTCAGTCACTCAGTCAGTTAGTCAGTCACTCTGTCTGTCAGTCACTCAGTCAAGTAGTCAGTCATTCAGTCACTCAATCACTCCCTCAGTCAGTCACTAAGTCAGTCTGTCAGTCAGTCACTTACTCAGTAAGTCAGTCAGTCACTCAGTCATTAGCATGTCCCTTTTGGAACTTTGCCTCCATAGCAGCTCTCTTGTAGACCTCTCCGTTGTAAGCAAGATACTCCCTGCTGCTGGTCCATCCATTTGCAGATTATCAACGATGTCTTGCAGTCATCTTCGCCTTGGTCTTCCTCTCTTTTTCCTATAATGTACCCTTCCAAGACAGTCTTCTCTAAATTCTAGAGACGTTTATTGTGGCCAAAATATTTAAGTTTGCTCCACTCAACAGTTACTTCAGTAACTCGAGAAATTGGTTCTAGGAACCGGTTCTTTGAATAATTGCAAAACGGGTACCCGAAAGAACCGGTTCCAAAACAAACCGAGTAATGCCAGATCAATCACTAAATCTGGTTTTCAGGGGAGTTGGCTACGATTATAACCGGAAATAAATTTTCTACGCGGTTTTACAAAGATATACTTGATTATTGTTTCTAATTAGTTATACATATCATTCTTTCTCTGAATCTTAAGTGCTCAGAGCACATGGGGCTTCCGCAAGGGTTTTCCACAAATGCCTGTCTTTTTTTGTTAACATTAAGTTTATTTGCGTTCAAGTAGCAGTTACAAAATCGTGTGAAAAAGACGTGAGTTGGGGATGATTGCCCGCGAAGTGAAATAATGAAATGGTGGGCTTTTACGAAACATGAGATGATAGTATTTGTACGATAGGTACACCTGAATTTGACATTTGACCACAAAGTGGGGGGGGGGGGAGGTGGTACATAAATTTCCTGACTCTCTCTCTCTCTCTCTCTCTCTCTCTCTCTCTCTCGTTCTCTCTTTCAACCACCTTTTTTAAAATTTTTTTCTCAAGAACTAGTACATGACAGTTTCATACATATGCCTAACAAATGCCTAAGGAAAATACTCAGCATCAAGTGGAACGAATTCAAGAACAATGCAGAGATACGACAGATGAGCGAACAGCAACCAGTCTCAGGGGTGACCAGGAGAAGGAGATGGACATATGTTGGTCACGTGATGAGAAAAAAAACGATCCCAAAACAAGCTGTCACGTGGAACACAACAGGCCAAAGAAAAAGAGGCAGACCATGTGAAACTCTAAAGAGGACACTGATAAGAGAGGCCAAACTAATAGGCATAAAATCCCTTGATGAGGTTGACAAGCCCGCCGAAAACAGGAACAGTTGGCGAACTACCTTGAGGAGCCCTATGTGACGTTTAACGGCACGGGAAGGTATGATCAGACAATGTCTTATGAACATAAAAGTCGTCTGCGGTGCATTTTACAATGCCATGCTGGAAGCGTTGATGAAGGCACAAGGTAACAAAGGTTGTTTCTAAGTATATTTTGCACAGCAAAAGTTGATCCTAAGGTGGATTATTGATTGGACTGTTGCACGCTACCGAGGGAGCTGAGTGATAGGTGTGGCTTCTGTCTGGGATTAGGAGATTACATAGTACAGCTTATCAGAGTAGGAAATTTGTCTGGGAGGGGAGTTTACTCAGGTCTGTATCTATATCATACAATTGTCTTATCACATCAAACAGCAAAGCTCAAAATAAAAACTAATTTGAAATCCATACCAATTTTCGTCGGAAGATTACAAACAAACAAAAAAATTATTTTGTAAAAAAAATATGTTTTCAAACATTGCCTTATTTATTCTTAGCCAAACAAGATGCCTAAATTCTGCCACTGGACTGTTATGGTTGTCCGTTTCCGTTCGAGGGATGGTGTTCAACATGACTGCTCTATACATGTCTACTTTCTCTGTTGTTCTTGTTGCTATCTCTTGTGTCAGGAGTTTTAACGCTAAAGAAACAGTTTTGCACTCAAAGAAGGTGTGTTCTTATGTTTCCTGTGTGTTTGTTCTACATAGTCTACATCTGATAAGTCTGTTAGATCTGCAAGCGACCCCTTGTGTGGTCGGTGTTATGTTGAACAATAGTCTGTATGTTATCTCTCGTGCACTTGGCGTGATTCCTTTCTTGTGTAGGTTTTGAAATGATTGTGTGTAGTCAGTGATGAAGTATTTGCATCTTCTCTTTATTCTGTTCTGTAATGGTGGCTCCTGTTTCCTGACTAGATATGTGTCGATGTTCGATGTTATCGTGTGTATTAAATGTTCATGTCCAGTTACACTTTGTATGCACTGTCTGCAGAAGAGTGGCATGGTACCAAAGTGATGGGGATGTGCGTTGTTTAGTTTACCAAGTTTAATTAGCCTCAGCCCAACGTTGTAGTGGGCTAGTGTGTGTTTGGGTGGCTGTTGGATGATTTGTCCCACAAATTTAATCCTGAGTCCCCGCATCTTTGTTGTTATGTCTTATAAGGAGATGCCTCCTCTTTTCTTGTCTTGTAAGAAGATGCCTCTTCTTTTCTTGTCTTGTAAGGATATGCCTCCTCTTTTCTTGTCTTGTAAGGAGATGCCTCCTCTTTTATTGTCTTGTGAGGAAATACCTCCTCTTTTCCTGTCTTGTAAGGAAATGCCTCCTCTTTTCTTGTCTTGTAAGGAGATGCCTCCTCTTTTCTTGTCTTGTAAAGAGATGCCTCCTTTTTTTCTTGTCTTGTAAGGAGATGCCCCCCTTTTTTTTTCTTGTCTTGCATCAAGGTTTTCTGTTGGATGCTGTGTACGGTGTGTCGGAAAATAAAGTCGCCAAGCAATGAGTTTATTTCTTTAGTGACTGTCTAGGCAGGGGACAGATGTTTGCTGTGTAAATCAGTTGTGGGATGAGGCAGGTGTTGACTGCGACACTTCTGCCGAATATGGCGGTGGTTTTGTGTTTGTATATTTCAAGTCTGTTTTTTTATTTTTTCAATTATATTTCGCCATCTTGCTTTGCTGTTATTTGACGGCGTGGCTATGAATAAAATTCCATAAATTTAGATTTCGTTGACTTGTATTGTATTATATAATATAATATAATATATAATATAATATATATTATATATTATATAATTGGAGGATACAATATTAACAACCTTCGGTATGCTGACGACACAGTATTGATAGGTGAGAACCAACAAGACCTACAAAATCTCTTGGATAAAGTCGCCAAAGAAAGTGAACAGAAAGGCCTTACTTTGAACATCAAAAAGAGAGAGACTATGGTTATATCTAAGAAACAGAATCCACCAGCATGCAGTATTAAATTAAACGGAACTATTCTAAAGCAGGTGCAGAAATTCAAATACCTTGGAGCAGTAATAACTTCAGATGGGAAATGGCAGAAATTAGGAACAGAATAGGCCAAGCAAAGATTGCATTTCAGAGAATGAGAAACATATTATCCAACACATCCTTATCAATGAATGTTAGAAAACGAGTCCTAAAATGCTATATTGAACCTATCTTGTTATATGGAAGTGAATCATAGACAATAGGCAGGTCTGCACAAAAATCATTGGAAGCAGCAGAAATGTGGTTTATTAGAAGAATGTTGCGAATCCCCTGGACAGCAAAAATAACTAATGAAGAATGTATGAGAAGAGCTGGAGAGACACAAAAATCTTGTCAAAAAGGTAAGAGAGAGACAATGTACTTTCATAGGACATGCAAAGAGAAGAGGGGGCATTGAAAATATTATAACAACAGGAAAAATAGAAGGAAGAAGATCAAGAGGAAGACCAAGAGAAATGATACTGGACAGTCTGACGGGATGGTGTGAGAGCAGATCACCAACTGAACTGATGGCTGCATGAAGGATCGTGTACTCTGGAGAAGCATAATAGCCAACGCCAGTCGGTACGGCACCTAATGATGATGATGATGATGACTTTTATTAAAGTGAATGGGAAGTCTGTTTTGTTGTCCCATTTGCCTAAACCTATTATGTGTGATTTGTGAATTTTTATTTTGGCCCCTCTGCCGTGTCTGAACTCTGTAAATGTGTCTAGTATATTCCTGATAGAGGATATAATGGAGGGGAAGAAGATTGTTGTTTCTAATGTAGTCATATATTTGATTGTGATTTCTAATGTAGTCATATATTTGATTGTGATTTCTAATGTAGTCATATTTTTGATTACTGTTTCTAATGTAGACATGTACTTGGTTATCTCTAATGTAGTCATAAATTTGACTGTTATTTCTAATGTAGTCATATATTTGATTATTGTTTCTAATGTAGATATATATTTGATTCTTGTTTCTAATGTACACATATATTTGATTCTTGTTTCTAATGTAGAAATATATTTGATTGTTTCTAATGTAGACATATTTGCTTGTTTCTAATGTAATCATATATTTGTTTCTAATGTATTCAGATATTTGGTTGTTGTTTCTAATGTAGTCATATATTTGATTACTGTTTCTAATGTAGACATATACTTGATTATTTCTAATATAGTCATATATTTTTTGCTGTTTTAAATGTAGTCAGATATTTTATTGTTATTTCTAATGTAGTCATATATTTGATTGTTGTTTCTAATGTAGCCATATACTTCAGTGTAACAAAGACATGTCACATCACACAAGAATGGGAGAAAATTAGTCAGCAAGTTGGTAGTTTTATTTTATGACAAGGTTATTTATGCATTTTAAGATTTTCTCTAACTTTTCCTTCTTTTCAAATTCTTCTCCTCCCTCGCCTTTCATTTCCCTTCTTTACCTCCATACTCACCCTCTAGCCTCCCTTATGTAATGTTACTTTTGTTGATCTGAAATCCAGCTCATCTCCATGGAAACAAATATTTTAAAACAGTGTTATATAATTTAGCTTAGACTTTTTCTCATCCTCTTCCTCTGATGATCTGGTAAATAAAACTAATACAAATTTGCTTGTAAGGTTATATACAACAACAAATAATAACAACATGGATCTTTAGAAATGTCACAACTTTATTGTTTGAATTAGCATAATCAAAATAAAAAAAGTGAAACTAATGTAAAAAAAAATTAAATAAAAATATATATTTTTTAAATTAACACATATCACTACATTGTAATACAGATACTATAATACTGTTCTGATCAGAGATACAAGTATCAGGTCAGATTATATGTTACATTACTGTACAACACATACAACTCCAGCCATTTAAACATTACATTTGTAGGCTATTTATTTCCTGAACATGTTATTTTTTTAATAAATAATAAATTTATTGAAGATAAAAAATAAATTTAAGAGGTTTTATGGGCAATAAAGAATCTGAAAAATGATAAATCACCAGGAAGTGATGAGATAACAGATGAACTTATTAAAGCAGGAGGAACGGAATGTGCAACAATCTATCATGCATTATGTAAAAAGATATGGCATTCAGGTATGTGGCCAAAAGAATAGAAAAGAACTGTATTCATACCACTGCCAAAAAAAGGGAATGCACAAACTACAGAACCACTGCCCCTATTAGTCATGCCAGTAAAATTCTATTAAAAATTATAATGAATAGACTTTGTAAGAAAATAGAAGAAGAAGTCAATATGGTCCAAGCTGGTTTTAGACAAGGAAGAGGATCAAGAGATCATACATTTTATATAAGATTAATAATAGAGAAATGCAGAGAGTTTAATGTGAACCTATATTTATCTTTTATAGACTATTCAAAGGCATTTGATCGTGTACAATACCAGAAACTTTGGGAAGTAATGAGAAAAAAAAATTGCATTTCCAACATATGTTAACATCACTGCTGTATCTAAAAAAACAGGCAGCAGTAAGAATAAATTGTGAAACAACAACTTGGCTTGACATTAAACAGGGGATCATTCAGGGTTGCATACTGTCACCTTACTTATTTAATTTGTATACTGAAAATATAATGAGAAATGTTAGAGAAGATGTAGACAAAGAATGTTATGGTGCCACAACACTTGGAAAAATATATGTAGAAGGAACAGCTGTTGATGAAGTAAACCAATTTGCATACCATGGCAGTTACATAGACCAGGATGGTGACAGCAGGAAGGAAGTTAGAATTAGAATTGCAAAAGCAGCGCTGACCTTCAAGAATCTTTAGAACATATGGTATTAAAAATTTATAAGCACAAAAACCAAGTTAAGATTATTCAATTCAAATGTGATTGTCTCTCTCTTATCTTTTTGACAAGATTTTTTTTTCTCCAGCTCTTCTCATTTTTATTATCTTCTTCATTTTTATAATATAATATATATTTTTGCTGTCCAGGGGATTCGCAACATTCTTCTAATAAACCACATTTCTGTTGCTTCCAATGATTTTTGTGCAGACCTGCCTATTGTCCATGATTCACTTCTATATAACAAGATAGGTTCAATATAGCAAAAGAGACCAAGAGAGACATGGAGAAGAACAACAGAAAGGATGTTGAGCAACAGAAGGCTCACCTGGGCAAGAGCAGAAAAAAGGCAAAGGACTGGCATTTGTGGAAAACCCTTGCGGAAGCCCCATGTGCCCTAGGCACTTAAGGTTTAGAGAGAGAGGTTCAATATAGCATTTTAGGACTGTTTTCTAACATTCATTGATAAGGATGTATTGGATAATATGTTTCTCATTCTCTGAAATGCAGTCTTTGCTTGACCTATTCTGTTCCTAATTTCTGTTCTGCATTTCCCATCTGAAGTTATTACTGCCCCAAGGTATTTGAATTTCTGCACCTGCTTTAGAATAGTTCCATTTAATTTATACTGCATATTGGTGGATTCTGAATTATCATAACTTTTCTTGGGAGATACAACTGTGGTTTCCCGTTGCCTTCTGTCGGTTTGTGTACGGACTCTCCGCTAGCCTTTGGACTCCTTGTCCTACCCGCAAGGCAGGGGGAGCGAGAGGTTTTTAAGACGCCTCTTACCCTCCTGGTATTCCCTTCACTTAGCACATGAGGCACTTTTAGGAGTAGTAAAGCCATCTACTACCCCGCCTCGCTCTCTGAGTCTACCGCCAGTTGGTCCACGCCTGCTTATTTGGGTAAATCCTTGTTCACAGGGATCCTCCATATCTGGAGGACTTTCACCATCCGCCAGTACATTTGTTACTAATCACTATAATATAAAAATGTCGTCTCGTAATAATGCAATGTTTATGAAAATATCTTCTCGCAACCCTTATTCTACCCCCCCCCCCCCCCGCGACCCTACTTTGAGACGTGACCAGAAATCAAGAGCCACTGTTACTATACAGTCTAACTGACCATTTCGCTTTGCTATTTATAGAATGTAAGAACGGATTGTCCAATGAGTACACCTGTGTGGACGTCTGCTCTCAGAATCTCAAGCGACAATTGGACGTGCTGCACGTTTTTACACTGGAACTTACGAAACACCGGCTTAGCTTATAGCAGCTTTGTGCTGCATCTTTTAAGTAGGAACAAGCGGGAAATTAGGAGATGTAAGAGGAAGGAAACGTGAACTAACCACGTAAATAGTGCTACTTGTTACGGTGCAAGTCCAAAACTGATAAAGTCAGCCATGGCAGAAGTGTTGAGCAAGATGTCTGCCTCCCCAGAGAAGACCTGCTAATATTGGTAAGCAGAGTTAATATCGACACTCTGGAGTTTAGAATAAACCTAAAAACCGACTGTATTCCAGTGAAATACGGAAGAACTAGTTTATTAATTAACGAGCACACATTAATTATTCTTACATCTTACATCCTTCCCGTGCCGTTAAACGTCGCTTAGGACTCGCATAATAGTTTGCCAAGTTTTCCTGTTTTCGGCAAGTTTTTCTACCTCATCAAGGGATGTTATGCCCACTAAACTGGCTTCTCTTAACAATGTCCTCCTTAGAGTTTCACGTGGCCGACCTCATTTTCTTCAGCCTGTTTAATTATTAATTAATTATTTACTAAAACTCTTTCCGTGCTGGAGGAAGAAACACGGACGTGTCGTGGCGTGCGGGAGTAAAACGCGGGTCTTGACTGTAAGGGGGTCTAGTTGTAAAATGGGATGGAAAACAGTATTTCCATGTACTTCCGTGTACGTAATATGTGTCAACGTGTAGCTAAATGAATGAAAATTTCATAAATGCAGAGTTTTTTTAGGAAAAAAGAAGTAATGTGATGTTTTTAGACACTGATTGTGGCCAGCTCACCATCAGCTAGGTCTAGATTCGCGCTACTTACCCCTACTTACCATCTAAGATGTGTAGATCTACTTGTCGATCTCGTATTCTGATTCTATGTTGCATTCTCGCTAAATAATGTCTGAAATAACTCCTAACTACTTCTCCAGTCGTCTAAATATGTCTAGATCTACGTATGAAACATTCAAGAGCAGCGGGGTCGCCATAGGCTATGTCCATACCCCTATCTACATCGTCAAAAATTGAAAAATGTCCATGCTTCTCGTCCTTTTTCTCGCTCGGCATCGCTCGTAACTAGGCACGCATTCGCCATTTTGAAAGTGTCACCGGAATCGCGGACGAAATATGTACAATGTAAATGTTACACCGCTTGTTTTAATGAAACAAACAATTGTCAGGATCCTGACCATACGGTCGCAACGGGAAAACCGGAAGTGTCAGTATCCTGATCGCAAGCTCGGGAAGTTAATCATCACTGATGCATACTTAACAGAAAACATTATAGTCACATTCATAAAAGATTCAAAATAGTTATAACTAAACTGTCATAAAATACATATTGTCACATTTAAGAAAACATTTTCAGTCTTCTGAAAACTCAGGTTTTTTTTTTTTTTGAGAAACAGAAAATAAATCTCATGTCAGTTAATATTTTGTGGAGTCTGAATGAAAAAAAAAAAAAAACTAACTCAAAATAAATGAGCTCTTTATGAACAGCCAACATCAGAGCTGGCTCAGCAGCCACAGACACAATGTAACAGAAGCATGTCATGAAATCAGACTGCACTTTTCACAGCAAACTGAGGGCTTTAGAAACTTTATCTTTAACTTGTAGCCTACTGAATGACATCCACAACCCTCTTTTTTTTTTTAAATCAAACCTGGGTGCAATATTTTATCAGGTAATGATGTGATGCATATTTTTTAGCATTCATGACTTTTTGACATTACAAATACCCAACTCTGGAACAAACAATACAACTGTGATATTTAAATTTTAAAAAAAAAATTTAATGGCTCATGGCTGTCAAAGAGTTAACCCAGGAAGCTAAAAAATAATTTACTGTGCCACCAGTTCAAACAATGAACCTGATTCTATAGGGCAAATACTGGATAACATGGAGACAGACTGTCAGGATTTCAGAAGTGGCAGATTATTCATTACACTGAACACACTTAAGCCTAAGATGGCTTTGCCGGGCAATGGGCCTAGCTTTGAGGGGAAAAAAAACAAATGAAGATTACCGTTTTATGAATTTTATAACATTAGATGATTGGTATACACACAAAATGGGTGGAGGTTCTTACTGAGTTCAGTCTAAGTAGTAGGCAGTCTGCCACTGGACTCCAGGCTGTGAGAAAGACAAGACTGGAAAAAAGAACTGAAGGTGTAAAACTGATTCTGACCATATCAAAGAAAACTATGCTGAGATTGCAAGGAGAATTCTATGCAACAACTGGCAGAGTATTTTAGTCTTTGATTTCACCCTCATCAGATTATTCTGCAGTCCTATATTCATGTGACTATTCTCCTTTTATTCACTCATGAGAGTGATGATAGCCATCAGGCATACTGACCTTCACAATATCACCTAAATCTGACCAAATATTTGAAACAATGATGTAATCTGTTTGTGTGTGTGTATGTTTCACATACACTCCCATCAAAATTGTATCTCATTACAACTTCATACATTTAGTTCAAGTACCCTTTTAACATGTTATCATGCATGTATGTTTATGTACAACTCCATTTAAAGTCATTTAAGTGACATGTTAAATTTTTGTTAGAAATAAAGATTTTTTTTAAAAAAGCCAGAGTTTCTTACATCTTACATAACTTCCCATGCTGTTAAACATCACAGAGGGCTTGCATGGTAGTTTGCCAAGTTTTCCTGTTTTCAGTGAGCTTTTCAACCTCATCAAGGGAATTTATGCCAGCTAAACTGGCCTCTCGTAATGTCTTCTTTAGAGTTTAATGTGGTCAACCTCTTTTTCTTCACCCAGTGTTCCACATGATAGCTTGTTTTGGAATTCTGTTTCTTCTCATCACATGACCAATATATGTCCATCACTTTTTTCTGATCACCCATGAGACAGGTTGTTGTTTGCTCATCTGTCTTATCTGTGTGTTGTTCTTGAATTAGTTCCGCTTTATACCAAGTATATGTAGAGTTTAGAGGAATGAAATTTATATGAAAGGTTTAGAGACAATAAATTTATATAGGTAGATATTCCTATATCCTCTAATTTTTTCCACAAAGCCAAATTATAATACTCACTCACCATAGATTAAAATATGTTTTTGAAGTGTCTTCTGTGATCTGCCATGCCAATTTAGTTCTTGGCATAGTTTGTTATACTATTTACTTTTCAGTCTTTGAAACACATTTTATCTGGCTGTAATGAATTCTGAGAGGAAGATTATGTCTGCAGATAGCTTCAGTGGAAGTTACAAGTCCCAAAATGTACTTGATTATCTGTAGTTTTTTCCTGATTGAAAATACAAAATTTATATATATATATAACAATACATATAAGATTGTTGTGAAAGAATAGAAGAACATCAGAAGTGTGGAAGAGATAGTGAAATGTTTAAAGAAATGAAGACATTGACGAGAAATGTCACACCTAAGCTAAATGTAATTTGTGATGAGATGGGGAATACCTTGACAGAGACAGAGGAAATTCTAGAAAGATGAAAGGAATATTGCAAAGGAATATATGAAACAACTGAATGTTGAAACAGAAATCAACAGTGTGAATTATTATTGGAGGAGAAAGAACCCGAACCGACAATAGAAGAAGTTTTATAGGCAATAAAGAATCTGAAAAATGGTAAATCACCAGGATGTGGTGAGATAACAGCTGAATTTATTAAAGCAGGAGGAAAGGAATGTGCAGCAATATATCATGCACTGTGCAAAAAGATATGGCATTCAGGTATATGGCCAAAAGAATGGAAAAGAACTGTATTCATACCACTGTCAAAAAAGGGTAACCTGAAATTATGCACAAACTACAGAACGGTTGCCCTGATTAGTCATGCCAGTAAAATTCTGTTAAAAATCATAATGGGTAGACTTCGACAGAAAATAGAAGAAGAAGTCAATATGGTCCAAGCTGGTTTCAGGCAAGGAAAAGGATCAAGAGATCATATATTCAGTCTAAGATTAATAATAGAGAAATGCAGAGAGTTTAATGTGAATCTATATTTATCCTTCATAGACTACTCAAAGGCATTTGTGTACAACATCAGAAACTTTGGGAAATAATGGAAAAAACTGGATTTCCAACACATTTGATATAGTTAACATCACTGCTGTATCTAGACCAACAAGCAGCAGTAAGAGTAAATGGTGAAACAACAACATGGTTTGACATAAAACAAGGGGTTCGTCAGGGGTGCATATTGTCACCCTACTTATTTAACTTGTATACTGAAAATATAATGAGGAATGTTAGAGAAGATGTAGACAAAGAATATTATGATGCCATAACAATTGGAGGTTATGAAATACCAGAGATTAGATATGCTGATGACACAGTGTTACTGTCCACAACACAAAAAGGAATGGAAAAACTAATTATGTCAGTCTGTAAGAACAGCGAAGAGGAGAACCTCTATCTTAATACAAAGAAAACTAAATTGATGACAACTGACAAAACAAACAAGGCAGCTGAAGTATATATCAATGAGGAAAAATTGGAAGAAGTGGAGAGTTTTGAATATCTTGGATCACTACTAACTAATAATGGAGATACAATGAGGGAAATTAAAAGGAGGACATCTATTGCTCTTCAAAAAGTAAAACAACTAAAGAATCTGTGGAGAGGAGCAGACAGAACTACAAAAATAAGATTTTTAAGGGCTTGCATCTTTCCCATCGCAACATATGCCTGTGAGACCTGGACACTTAACAAAACAGCTGAGACACATAAAAGCCTTTGAATGTAAATGCTACAGAAGAGTTCTCCAAATATCGTGGACACAAAAAAGAACAAATATATCTATACTGCAAGAGCTTAATATTGAAGAAGGCTGGCTGGTAAAGAGATTAAAGAGAGAAAACTTCAATATTTTGGACACATTAAATGTCATGATAATTTAGAGAAGACCGTCTTGGAAGGATACATAATGGGAAAAAGAAAAAGAGGAAGACCAAAACGAAGATGGCTGCAAGACATCGTTGACGATCTGCAAATGGACGCAGCACCAGCAGGCCATCTTACTTACAACCAAAAGGCCTACAGGAGTGCTGTTTGGGAGGCAAAGTTCCACAAGGGACATGCAAATGAATGAATGAATATATATATATATATATATATATATATATATATATATATTGACTCAAGATATTCAGTATGAGGGCAAAAAATGAGAAGCAACACAAAAGCATTTTACACATATTGAATGTGAAATGCCAAAATATGCACTAACAGAATTATCATCATGTATGATTCTATGCATGAAATATTTTGTCTGAAACTACAGCAATTAAAACTAAACAGGATTAAGCAGCTCTGAGAATATTGAAATTAGCAGTCCACTCATCACGAACCTGTTACAGTGTTAGCAGTTCCTTATACAAACTATACATTTCCTATTATAGTGTTTACAGTTCCTTATACAAACTATACATTTCCTATTATAGTGTTAACAGTTCCTTATACAAACTATACATTTCTTTTTGGTTCTGATACTCCAGACACCATTGTTATTCTTGCTGTCAGGACCAAAGATATTTCCTAAGATTCTGCTCTCAAAACACTCTCAGCTGTTTCTCATCTTCCTGTGTTGTTCTCCACAATCCTAAGATATAGAGAGCTGCTGGTCTCATCTCTCTTATCTCACTCTCTCCCTCCTCATATACCCTGCAGCCATATTTTTCTAAATCTGAGTTTCATTTAACTGTGGTTCATTTAAATGTGGTTCAATCACTGGTTGCCGTCTGTTCTCTAGGATTTTGCATAACATTTTTCCAGCATGGCTTTGTAGGAGATGCCTCTATATTGGTTGCAGTCCCTTTTACTGCCTTTTTTCTTCCATATTGGAATATGTACAGTGTTTCTCCAGTCCTGTGGTGTTTCTTGTTTTTCCCATACTAAGTTACATAGTCTGTGAAGCCAAGCTATTCCAACCTCTCTTGCACATTTGATTAACTCATTGGATATTCCATCACATCCTGAGACTGTTCAATGGGGCCTTTCTGATGGCTTGTCTGATTTCAGTGTGTAGTATGTCTGGTTCCAGCTCTATGAGGCCAGCTGTGTTGTTATGATGTGTTTGGCATGCCTCAGATGGTATATTGAGTAACCTGTCAAGTACCTGCTCCATTTCTGTAGTATCCCCTCTGTTTAACATATTGGATCTCTGTTTCACATACTGGATCCCTGTTTCACATACTGGATCCCTGTTTCACATACTGGATCCCTGTTTCACATACTGGATCCCTGTTTCACATACTGGATCTCTGTTTCACATACTGGATCTCTGTTTCACATACTGGATCTCTGTTTCACATACTGGATCTCTGTTTCACATACTGGATCTCTGTTTCACATACTGGATCTCTGTTTCACATACTGGATATCTGTTTCACATACTGGATCTCTGTTTCACATACTGGATCTCTGTTTCACATACTGGATGACCACTAACATCATCACAATCTGTTGGGCTGAAGCGCTCGGCTCACTTTTTCACTGCACTGATCTTTTATACAAGATTTTTGTAGCATCTTTGTGCCATCATTTTACCTTTGCTTATTTTATTACCCATTTAGAGCATCTTCTTGCAATTCAATATTCATTTTAGTCTTGCTCCCGATTACTTCTCGTCCATTCATTATATATATATATATATTTTTATATTTTTATTTTTTTATTTTTTATTATTTTTTTTTATTTACAGCTTCTTTGACCTCATTATTCCACCATGTTGTTATTTTCATTTGTCTACATCCTTTTTTCATAGTAGCACATGTTTCCTTTGCTGCTTGTGAAATGCTGATTTTTAATAAAGCCTATTACTTTCTCAATTTTTAACAATTTTGTTTCTGTTGGTAAGTTTATGAACAATTCTCTTATTTTCTTCTCATACTCCTCTTTCACATTCCCTTCCTTGAGTTTCTTAGTTTTATTGTTTCATTTGTCTCCTTCTTGTAAGTTGTGTTATGATTTTTCCTGTGTGCTCTGATGACTGCTACTACTGCTTTATGGTTTGTACTTGAGCTCAGGCTGGCTACTGCTCTTGCATCTATGGCTGACCTTTTCTTGTTGTTCATTGCTAGCATGAAATCAGTTTGGCTTCTGCATGTCAAATATTTCCATCTGTTCATTCATTCATTCATTTGCATGTCCCTTGCGGAACGTTGCCTCCCTAACAGCATTCCTGTAGGCCTCTCGGTTGTGAGCAAGATGGCCGGCTGCTGATGCATCCATTTGCAGATCATCAATGATGTCTTGCAGCCATCTTCACTTTGGTCTTCCTCTCTTTCTTTTTCCCATTATGTACCCTTCCAAGACAGTCTTCTCTAAATTATTATGACGTTTAATGTGTCCAAAATATTTAAGTTTTCTCTGTTAAATCCTCTTTACTAACCAGCCTTCTTCAATATTAAGTTATTGTAGTATGGATATATTTGTTCTTTTTTGTGTCCATGATATATGAAGAACACTTCTGTAGCATTTACATTCAAAGGCATGTATGTGTTTTCAGCTGTTTTGTTAAGTGTCCAGGTCTCACAGGCATATGTTTCCTTCTGTACCAGGTATATATTTGGGACTCTCTGTGCTTAAAGAATGTATCTGTGATTAAAAAAAAAAGATCATTCTGGCTGCATACTTGAGAGGAGTCTGGTGCCATTTCCATTTCTAACACTGGTCTTATAGTGGTTTTAATTATTATTAACTCCTTTTTGGATTTTAAAAAGTGATGTAGGACATAATAGTTGTTACTTTCTCAGGGAGGTGCTAGTGTTATCTAGGCATGTAGCCATGGTCCTAACCTGGCGATTGATGTACTACATTCAGTCCTTGCTTGCTTTCTCTTCCTTTTCCTTTCAGATGAAACTGTATGCTAATTTTAGTGATTATATGGCAGCTTTGGTGATATCATTGGGGAACTTTATGTTTCATAAACCTAACATTTCTGTTCAAGAACAAAGAAACACACAAAATAAAAGATAGGTTGAGGCCACTTTCACTTTGGAGGGATAATTTGTTACTTTTCTTCACTGCATCCCTCAGAGTGTAGAGAATGATGACAGCATTTCTGTGCTAGTTACGATTTATTTATGAACTACAATAAAACACCACCTTTACCAAAAAGCCACAAAGTGGCCAAGCAAAAGTTAATATTAGAAATCAAGGGAAACAACAAACAAAAAGAAGATAATACAATGTACTAGGGAGTAACAATGGACAGACAACTCTTGTTCTACAGGCACATCCACAAATTCAAGAAAAAAGCTGGTAACAGATTAAAACTTTTAAAAAGACTTCACGAGAAGCAGACCAAATCATACTAAAACAGCTCTATGTGGGCTACCTGTGGTCAATCATGGAATACAATTAGACACCACAAGTAACATATAAAAAAAAACAACTAAAAAAGTTAAGATAAAGAAAACATGAGAGAGACAAAATAGTAAGTGAATGGCTGTTATTCGAACACTGGACTGCAGCAGGAGGAGCAAATTCTCAGCACTAAGGACAGCTAATTACCAGTTTTTTTCTTTAAACAAAAAAAAAAAGAATTGAAAAGGAAATTAATGGTAAAGATGGGGAAGTTCACTAGTGGAAGCTTGCCTGAGAGAGAAATGCAATGAGGAAACCAGAGCTACTTCAACAGAATGAAGGCAAGGACTGAGAATAGTGTGCTACATATTTATCTGTCTTCTCTCTGAAAATAAACTGTCTATTCTCATGAAACTAGTTAGTTAATTGTATGTTTTACTCATGAAACATATCTTTTGCTGGTATATTTTCAGAGTCCTCTTAATTCAGCAAAGCAGCAGAAAGACCACAAAGAAAAACTGTGTTATAATGGCTGTAGTAAAACTAGTAACAGTGAGAAATTGTTTACAGGGGCACATGGCTCAGTTTTATAAGTACATGTAAAGAAGAAATTCAGGAGAGACTACAGTAGGAGACAAAATGGAAATCATAAACCAAACAGTAGTAAAAAGCAGCAACCCAATATTTCAGCAAAACACCTTTGTCAAGCACAACAACAAATAAATACATATAAAAACCACACATCTGGCAGAGATCCACCCAGTGTGAATAAGAAGACCATATAATTGCACTTCTCAAGTCTATTTATATTAAAAATAAAAACTCTTAACTTCTTTCAAGTAAAAATCACATCTCCTCAGGTTCTGAAATCTTTCAGTTCATTTCTAAAAAAAAAATCAATTTATAGTGAAACGACTCCGTGTCCTTCTAAATGCTACAGACATCCAAATACATTCATACTCACACACACACACACACACACTCTCTCTCTCTCTCTCTCTCTCTCTCCCCCCATCTCACATAAACAGTAAAAAAAAACATTACAAAGGCCTTACATCAAAACACAAAGTTGATTATATTTACACTTTCTTGAAATAACCTGGCAAATTAGCTTAGCACATCCGTGTCACAGGCCACTGCTGGTATCTTGTCTTGCTGCTTCTACAGATTTGATATGAGAAGAACTTGGATATAAACTCTGTGACAAATGAAATTCTTAACCTGCTCTATCTGAAGAGAGAAAGTACACGTGACTGGTGAAAATAAAACTTTCCTTTTTTTTCGTTTTTTTTTTCGGCACGCTTCTGGTCATATTACCCATAGGAATAACTCCAGGGTGAAAGGAGTCTATTCTCTCACAAATATACACACAGAAATGTAGCTGACAACTTAAGTCTGCACCAAATCTCAAATCTGCGGCAGTCATGGTGATGACACAAAACTCTTCACTTTGTAATGGCATTACCCACAGTAATCTGCCCTGGAAGAGACATGGAGGCATACAGCAGACAGAATGCTGGATCTGTCCTGGAAGAGACATGGAGGCATACAGCAGACAGAATGCTGGATCTGCCCTGGAAGAGACATGGAGGCATACAGCAGACAGAATGCTGGATCTGCCCTGGAAGAGACATGGAGGCATACAGCAGACAGAATGCTGGATCTGCCCTGGAAGATACATGGAGGCATACAGCAGACAGAATGCTGGATCTGCCCTGGAAGAGACATGGAGGCATACAGCAGACAGAATGCTGGATCTGCCCTGGAAGAGACATGGAGGCATACAGCAGACAGAATGCTGGATCTGCCCTGGAAGAGACATGGAGGCATACAGCAGACAGAATGCTGGATCTGCCCTGGAAGAGACATGGAGGCATACAGCAGACAGAATGCTGGCAAACAAAGCTCTGACATGGGAAACGGCCAAGAAGATAGTGAAGGACCTACTAAAATATTAATATTTTGCTACCAGCGGCCCCATGTGCTTTTTGGCACCGAGGGGACAAGAGAGAAGAGAATCTGACCTGGGTTTTCATATTTTAGAAAGATTTGTGGATTTCTTAGAAGAAATCTGTGTCAAGAAAGTGTATAATTTTGGCAAATGGTAAACTTTTCGTTCTATGGGTTTGGTTAGACTGTCTACATGATGATGCCAGTTGAGGTGGTGGTCATTTGTGAGACCCAGAGTTTTATGCTTGCTAACATAAAAGAGCAGGGGGTCCGTGGCCTGGATTTTAAAAGAGCAGGGGGTCCGTGGCCTGGATGTTAAAAAAGCAGGGGGTCCGTGACTTGGATTTTAAAAGAGCAGAGGGTCCGTGACCTGGATTTTAAAAGAGCAGGGGGTCCGTGACCTGGATGTTAAAAGAACAGGGGGTCCGTGGCCTGAATTTGAAAACAGCAAGGGTCCGCCGACTTTTGTTACTTGGGAACCACTGGTCTAGATTTTAGACTGTTTGACTGTTGTTTCTGAAAAAATAAAACCCCAGTCCAGTCCCCTTCACTGAAAGACTAGAGTTCAGATCTTAAACGTTCTATTTTTTTTTTCTTTAACGCAAGAGAAGGATTGCTGTGCCAGTGTAACTGACAAGAAACATATATCAGAATATAAGACAAGACATAAAACACATATATCTGAAAACAAGACCATACATAATATATATATATATATTATATATATATATATATTAGAATAACATAAAACATATATATCTGAAAAAACAATACGCAGAAACATATATATATATATCACAACATAAGACAATACATACTATATATATATATATTTGAAAAGAAGACAATTCATAAAACATACATATCAGAGTATAAGATTTTACACAGAAAAATATAGCAGAATGTAAGACAGTACATAAAACATATATCTGAAAAGAAGACAACACACAGAAACATATCTATCAGAATATAAGAATACATAAAACATATATATCTGAAAATAAGACAACATCCTTGCCTTATCTTGCCTTGTCTCCTTCCTCATATACCTTTCGGTGTTGAAGGGACAAATAGACGTCTTGATAGGGCTCGACGATTTGCTTCATATAATGGGATAGTTAATGCTTCTGTAATTTCCTCTCTCCATCTCCTGCGTGGGCGGCCTCTTCGTTTTGTTACCTACAAATTTTAGTGTGAATGTTTTCTGTGATACATTGTCTGGCGGTAACCGTGTAACTTGGTCAAACTATCTGACTTGCTGTTTCTGGATATAGTGTAATACTGGTGTTACTCCAACCTTTGCCCTGATGGTGTCTTTTCTTATTTGGTCTCTTCTTGTCACATTTAGTATTCTCCTTATACATCTCATTTCTGTTGTGGTGATTTTTTATTTTGTCCATGACTGTTAGTGTCCATGTTTGACACTGATATCATAGAACTGGGAGGAAAATTGTGTCGTACAGTGCTCCTTTTGTTTCAGCTGTGATGTATTTGTTTTTCAGTAAAAAAGTCATTTGTCCAATGACCAGATTTGCTTTATTGCATCTGTTCTCAATCTCTGCATCAATTGTCCCTGAGGATGATATTATGCTAACTAGGTATTTGAAATGTTCCACCTGTTTCAAGGGCTGGTTGTCTAGGAAGATCTTTGTTTGGATTTCTTCTTTCGCTGTGGTCATGAATTCCGTTTTTTTTTCAGCACTGATCTTCATGTTGTGGCTTTTACATGCCCTTGCTAAGTTATCCATGTTCAGCTGTAGGTCTTTTTCTGATGTGGCTGTAAGTGTTTGGTCGTTAGCGAAAAGGAGTTCATTTATAGTCTCCTACTGGGTATGCCTTCTGGAAAGTGTTGTTGGTTTATAGGCATTGTTTCTGGGGTTAGGCTACTGGGCAGCTTTGTGGTGGAGTTTTTATTATGTATGTTAGCTTTTTTGCAGATGTTGTCAATGTATGTTATGAACTGTAAGGAAGATAGTACACAGCCTTGCCTCATTCCAGATTTTATTATGACTGGTTCAGAATGTCCTACATTTGTTCTATCTGTACATTGACTGTTTTCATATAGGTTTTTGCATAGGTTGATTAGATGTGTACTAACTCCATAATGCTGTAAGATTTCCCAGATCAAATGCTTTTTCTTGATCTACGTAAGCTATGTGCAGTATCTGATTTGTTCAACTGATTTTTCTGTTAGCTGTCTCAGGGAAAAAATGGAATCTATATAGCTTTTTTGTAAATCCCATCTGAGTTTCATTTAACTATGGCTCAATCACAGGCCGCAGCCTGTTCTATTGGATTTTGTAGAACATTTTTTCTGTATGGCTTAGCAGTGAGATGGCTCCATCCTGGTTGCAGTCATTTTTAGCTGTATTTTTCTTCCATACTGGAATAATTACTGCTTTTGTCAGGTCCTGTGATGTTTCTTGTTTTTCCCATACCAAGGGAATCTGTCTAACATGGAACCCACAGGGTAAAAGGAGGAGAGGGAGACCAAGGAACTCCTGGCGCCGAAGTCTGGACACGGACATCAAAATAATGAACCAGACATGGAGACAGTTGGAAAGAGTGGCCCAGGACCGAACTGCCTGGCCAGCTCTTGTTGACGGCCTATGCTCCACGAGGGGTTAGAGGCATAGATAGATAGATAGATAGATAGATAGATAGAGATAGATAGATAGATATAGATAGATAGATAGATAGATAGATAGATAGATAGATAGATAGATAGATAGAAGGGAATCTGTGAAGCCAAGCTATTCCAACCTCTTTCGCACTTTTGATTGGACATTCCATCACATACTGGGGCTTTGTTTAAGCAATACACAGAAATATATATATATATATATGAGAAAATAAGACGATACACAGAAACATATATATCAGAAAATAAAACACTAAACAGACAGAGTTAACTATTTGAAAACTTTTTTTTTTATTTCTTTCATCTTTTGACGTGACACGTGTTAGCCAGATTTTGGAACGTCTACAGTCCAAGTTCCCACAGTTGGTCACGATCTCGCTTGGGTTGGTTTCTTCTACTCTGTGCCCAGGAGAAAACCAGTGAAGGTGCTGGTGGAATTTCCAGCGAAAAATGATCTGTCCGTGGTCTTAACGTACACCTGGTCACCTTTGTAGAGCCTCAGAGTAAATGCATTTCCTGTAATAAATTAACGAACAACCTTACCTCCTGGCAATATAGTGTTTGATGTAATGAGTTGTTAATTGAATTAATTTTTCAATTGTTGCTGTTGTTGTTGTTGCTGCTGCTGCTGTTGTTCTGTTGTTGTTATTGCTGCTGTTGGTGTTGCTATTATTTTTCTCTTCGTTATTGTGTTCTATTTCCTTGAAAATACAAAAAAGGGTGTTCTTTGTAGCTGATGAGGTGAAACTGTTGAGGCATATTATGGTGTTGAATGAGGAATAGGTTAGAGGGCAGTTTTTGTTGTTGTTGCAAACCCAGAATGTAACTAAAATGCCGGGAGGTGAGATACTTCTTTATCTGACTCCACCACCATGAGGACAGTAGCGATTCCTGCCCCGGTAGCTATGTTAAGCCTGTTACTGGAGAGACCAACGGAGAGAGAAAGATAGGGTCTTGGCCGGCTACATTTTGTCAACCTTTACGCAAGAAGTCATCTAAGGAGCCACTGGCAGCTACATCGGACAGCCTGTTCTTCTGATTATACCTACAGCCTGTTCTTCTGATTATACCTCCATTCTTTTAAAAAAAAGGAGTCCTTTCTGTCACAAACGTCCTTTCTTCTTAAATATCTGTCAGCGTTGTTCTTTTCTGGGTGCCAGTGTCGCATAGCATCTTTAGAAGTCGAAACTATTTCTTTTCACATCTATAGAACAAACGCCAACTTGACTAGTCTAGTCTACGTGCAGGCAACAAACGCCTACTTGACTAGTCTAGTCTACGTACAGGCAACAAACGCCAGCTTGACTAGTCTAGTCTACGTACAGGCAACAAACGCCAGCTTGACTAGTCTAGTCTACGTACAGGCAACAAACGCCAACTTGACTAGTCTAGTCTACGTACAGGCAACAAACGCCAACTTGACAAGTCTATTTTACATGGAGGCAACAAGCGCCTACTTGACAAATACAGTCTACGTATAGGCAACAAACGCCTACTTTGACAAGTCTAGTCTATATAAAGGCAACAAATGCCTACTTGACAAGTCTATTCTTCGTAAAAGCAACAAACCCCAATTTGACAAGTCTATTTTACGTAGAGGCAACAAGCGCACACTTGACAAGTCTAGTCTACGAGCAGGAAACAGCTGCCAACTTGACAAGTCTATTTCACGTAGAGGCAACAAGCGCATAGTCTAGTCTGCATAAAGACAACAAACGCCAATTTGACAAGTCTGTTTTATATAGAGGCAATAAGCGCCTACTTGACAAGTTCAGTCTACGTACAGGCAACAAACGCCAATTTGACAAGTCTAGTCTATGTACGGGGAACAAACGTCTGCTTGACAAGTCTAGTTTTGCATATTAAGCGTAATATTTTCACGTGCATCTAGGCACCTACGTGACAAGAATATTTTTCCATACACACAGACGCCAACCATCTCCTCGACACATAAACAGCCAACATCTCATTGACACACAGACAGCACTCATCATCATCATCATCATCATCATCGCCTTTCACTCCCTTGAGAGCATAGGCCACGGATAAAAGTTCTCCAGTCATCCCTGTTCTTGGAATTATTCTCTGCTTCCTTCCTTGTCTCTGGCCACTGTCATAATTTCTCTTCTCCAAGTAAGTCTAGGTCTCCCTCGTTTTCTACTTCCTTGATGGTTTCATGTCAGTGCCTGTCTTGCTATGCTGTTGTCGAGTATGGCCAATCCATTTCCATTTCCTAGACATGATGTGTAGGTTCATAGGTTCTTGCTCTGCCCTTTCCCAGACCTCCTAGTTCCTGATGTTCTAACATCCCAACATGCAATGGGAAAAGGTGTCCTGGTACTCAGTAGGGATGTCGGTTCTGTAACTTCCTTTCGGCTTTGACTGCACGACGTCATGCGCTCTGTTATCAGAGTCCCTTCCTTTTCCAAGACAAAGTTTCCTGGTTTTCCTCTCCGTATTTTTTACAGGTCGTTGGCCTATCCCCCAACTTCCTTAGTCGCCTCTTACGACATACGTGGAAGGCGGCAGTGGTCCTATTCTTTCCTCCCCAGATCTGGGCCACAGTAACCACACGGTTAGAAGCCAGTTACATCTCCTTGACACACAGATATTTTGTCATACGGACAGTTGGCATCTATAGGAAAAGTTCAACTTCTTTACACACACACATGCACTGCAAATAGCAGTTCAGTTTGTGAACAGTCATGTATTAGACATGCACTAGACATGTCTAGTAACCATATTACCGTAGTCTCTTAGACCTCTAAATGATGTATTTTTTTCTCAGTTGAGCATCCAGCATTTCCTACTGCAATGCTTCTCGCACTGTTTTCAGACTGTGCCATCTGTGTCATAAATACTAACATCTTTTGTAATTAAATATACATTTATAGTTTTATATAGCTTTATATAGTTATATATAGTTTTATATAGTTAAATTAAAAAAAAATTATGTTCAAAGAGAGTGAACGACCCATAACTGACATACTAGTGTCAGGTTTGGTGAACACTAGCTGACCATGACCCTGTCCCACCTCTTCGTCGATATTCTTAATAACGGGCCCAGCCTGGCTACTGAGGCAGGAATCGCCTTAGTTCCCATGGTGATGGAGACTGCTAAAGAAGTATCACGCACCCCCTCCTTTTTTTTAGCTGCACACAGGGACTTGGAAAAAAATAACCGTAATAGCCCGCTCCCAGTCCAGCACGATGCTATGCCTCAACACTAGCTCCCAGTCCAGCACGATGCTGTGCCTCAACACCAGCTCCCAGTCCAGCACGATGCTGTGCCTCAACATCAGCTACCAGTCCAGCACGATGCTGTGCCTCAACACCAGCTCCCAGTCCAGCACGATGCTGTGCCTCAACATCAGCTACCAGTCCAGCACCATGCTGTGCCTCAACACCAGCTCCCAGTCCAGCACCATGCTGTGCCTCAACACCAGCTCCCAGTCCAGCACGATGCTGTGCCTCAACATCAGAACACCAGCTCCCATTCCAGCAATATGCTGTGCTTCAACATCAGAACACCAGCTCCCATTCCAGCAATATGCTGTGCTTCAACATCAGAACACCAGCTCCCATTCCAGCAATATGCTGTGCTTCAACATCAGAACACCAGCTCCCATTCCAGCACCATGCTGTGCTTCAACATCAGAACACCAGCTCCCATTCCAGCACCATGCTGTGCTTCAACACCAGAACACCAGATCCCATTCAAGCACCATGCTGTGCTTCAACACCAGAACACCAGCTCCCAGTCCAGCACCATGCTGTGCCTCAACATCAGCTCCCAGTCCAGCAATATGCTGTGCTTCAACATCAGAACATCAGCTCCCAGTCCAGCACCATACTGTGCCTCAACATCAGCTCCCAGTCCAGCACCATGCTGTGCTTCAACATCAGAACACCAGCTCCCATTCCAGCAATATGCTGTGCTTCAACACCAGAACACCAGCTCCAAGTCCAGTACGATGCTGTGCCTCAACATCTATATTCTTATATAGTAAGAGATGGTAAATCTGAGATATATTTTAAATGTTATTACGCAAATACCTTGTTTTCAATGTCAAATATGAACCTACACGGAGGCAAAGATTTCCTCTATTCATGGAGAACTACTGGACAATCGCGCTCTTAGCTCGTGTTACATCTGGCTGGTACAAGTTTGTATATACATATATTTGTATCAGTAGGTAAAAATATGCTGTGGTTTGAAGGAAAATATTTCTAAACTATGAAGATTTGGCCGACGCATCTGTTCTCATTCTGTGCATCAGAAGCTGGACTTTCAGAAATAATGAAATAAATTCTGAGTGTGTATGAGAGGTTGTCGTGTTCATAGTCAGCCTTAAAGCTCGACTGAGCAGACGTTGCTCTGAGCGTTACCACAGATCATTCACCTGTATCACCTGTATCACCTGTATCACCTGTATCACCTGTATCAAAAAGCTGTGACCATAAAAACCTACCTGCGGAGGCGTAGCCCGCGGAGGGGCGTGCTGAGGCGGAGACGAGAGGAGTTCTGTTGTAGTAGGCCCTTAATGCCACTGCCTTTCCTTCCTGCGTGACCCCATGCACGAAGAAATAGTACACTCCGGCCTGCAGACATTGACGAGGCATCAGTTTGGGAATGGCAGTGATTAGAATGTTTAAAACACACAAAACAGAACGGAACAGGTGAATGCAGGTGTAAAATGGGGGTTTACCAAAGGTTAGACTCAAAGAGAGGAGAGGAGAGCTGGAGTTGTAATCCTGCTACCTAGGCTGTTGAGGTAGACCCGGGGATTTAGATTTGCCCTCTTATTTTTTTTTTTGTTTTTGTTTAGAGGCAAAATTATGTGACAAGTGCTTTTCGTATTTAGATAGCAGCCAGGGGTAATAACTTACCACAGGGCCAAACATAGTCCACCCGATAATAATTTACCACAGGGCCAAACATAGTCCACCTGATAATAATTTACCACAGGGCCAAACATAGTCCACCCGATAATAATTTACCACAGAGCCAGACATGGTCCACCCGATAATAATTTACCACAGGGCCAAACATGGTCCACCCGATAATAATTTACCACAGGGCCAAACATGGTCCACCCGATAATAATTTACCACAGGGCCAAACATGGTCCACTCGATAATATTTTACCACAGGGCCAGACATGATCCACCCGATAATAATTTACCACAGGGCCAAACATGGTCCACCCGATAATAATTTACCACAGGGCCAAACATGGTCCATCCGATAATAATTTACCACAGGGCCAGACTGGGTCCACCCGATAATAATTTACCACAGGGTCAAACATGATCCACCCGATAATATTTTACCACGGGGCCAGACATGGTCCACCCGATAATAATTTACCACAGGGTCAAACATGGTCCACCCGATAATAATTTATCACAGGGTCAAACATGGTCCATCCGATAATAATTTACCACAGGGCCAGAAATGGTCCACCCGATAATATTTTACCGCAGGACCCAGCATGGTTCTCCACAGTTCTACCAAAAATAAAGAACATCATCTTATTCTCAAAAGAACACGAGTCTGACATTCTGACTGTAAAGTGTTTTACTCTGCGTGTGTTAGTGTGTATATGAGTTGTTGTGTATTTATGTGTGTTTCTCATTCCCATTGACCCTGAACAAGACTGTGACGTAAATATTGCTTCATCTGTTCTCTGTTTTTCATGACTTTAGTAAAACTGAAATTGCGCATTAGTTTTACTGTACTGGCTTTATTTCCGTCATAGTCTCTGTCAGAATTTTCGTCAGTTATAAGAACATTAAAGAAGCCGTAATAAAGAAGCCCACACTGCCATTTCCAGAGAGATGGTCATGTCGTGTCACATAGGCATGTAGGAGTTACATTGTCAGTGCCAAAACTTTCCTTCACAAGTCAGCACACTTTAGTCTGTAAAGTGGCCAGTATCATACCTAACCTTTTTTCCTTCCACACATCCAAAAAGAGCCAGGTACCCGTTTTACAGCTAATATACTGGATAAGACAGAGCCTTATTTTTTAGTCCCAGCAAACTCTTCACATCTACATTGTTCTTCCATTCCCGCTCTTCATTTTCCCGCAATCTGTCAAGTACAGCTTTAGCAACGTCCTCCAGTGTCCATTGTCAGCCTGCCATTTATTTTAGTCTGTCCAGCAAATCTATCGGTCACATCATTGCCAAGTACTCCCGCATGCCCTGGGCAGTAAAGCCACGCCAAGCTTGTCACAGTTGACTGGTTTACCAGATGAATCCATTCTTTTCTAAACAATTCCTTCTCAGTCTTTCGAAACATACTCTGTGAGTCTATCACAATGACACCATTAACCACATCATGAACAACTGACTATTCCATTGCCGCCGACACAGCCTAGATTTTCATGCGCACGCTTGAAGTGCTGACTTCAAAGGCTCCCGAACCCTGTGCCACTACTCTTCCATTGCCGTAGACAACAAAACCCCAACCACTTCCGCTGTTGTGAGACAGACCCACAGTGATGCTGGATGAGATCTTGAATCCAAAATTCAGCAGCTCCTTGTGCCCAGTCTCAACATTCACGGCTCTTCTGTATAATAATTTTTGTTAGCTGAGGTCTGTCCTGTACCCTTAACCAGTCATCACCTTAGGCACCTCATCTAGACTGCAGATTCACTTTATTGTATCATCGGCCTCAGCCATCTAGGATCTGCCTCTTTTGGTACATCTTCCCTTTATCAACCCCAGCTCTTTATGGAGAGGATGATCCTTCATGCCAGCGACCCTGGTGTATGCCTTTACCTGAGCATGCTTGTGTCTTGGTCTCACGCTCAGTGTATCAAGCAGACGTGAACGCTGCAGGAGTACCCCCGCTGCAGCCCAAGACCACTCTCATTGCCTCGTTCTGTACACGCTCTAGTCTGCTCAGCTGTGCATTGGGCAGGGTGAGCAGGCCATGACCATACTCCAGCACTGACAGCACCAGCGCATGCATCAGCAAGAAGAGAGTTCGCTGTGGAAAGTTTGCTGCAGCCATTAACCTAATCGCTCCCAATGCGTTCCTGTTTTTTTTTTGTTTGTTTTTGTTTTGCAATGCCACGTGGTGTGCAAAGGACAATGAACGATTAAATGTGATCCCTAGATACCCCCTTCATGAAATGTATTCTCCTTATAGACTGGCGTTGACACTTCATAATCGGAATTTCAGATCCTACCATTCTGTTATTTAATGAGCACTGCAGGATACTTTTATTTTTTTCTGGGTTTATCACCGCATTGTTATGCTCACGCCAGCTTGTTATCTGGTCCACCCTGCTCTCTACCCTTCAAGCTAATTCCTCTCTACACCCCATATGCTCATATGTTAATATATCATCAGCGTAGGTCAGCGTTCGCTCCACACCTCTCCCACATAACAGTGAAATACCAGAAGAGTATACTGAATAGCACAGCAGACAAGGCAGCCCTGTAGCAATGGTTCAGAGCTCTGAGATCCATGTTCTAAGGCAACCGATCGCCTGGATACCATTGAAGCTATCCATCCAACCAATCTTTCATCTACCCCAAACTCTATCAGTAACATTGTATAAGTGTCAACAGACTGTATAATCCACGCTGTTGTGTGCATCCTCAAGATCAAGTGCCACAATTACGGTTTCGTCTTGTCTCTGAAATCCCTCGTGTACATCATACGCCAGGATCGCTGCGTTATTAGCTCTATCTCCTCCTAGACGATAATTTCCTAATGTGTTCTGTAGTAGCCCGCTAGTCTCTAGAAAAGTCTGATAATAGCCCAGCTATAATCCCCTCATTGCCTTGCCATATACATCTCCATCCACTCAGTTTTTTATTGTCTTTTCCTATTTTTGGCAAGGGAATCAAGTAAAACCAGCCACTCATCAGGTATTCCGCTAGACTTCTATCTCTAGCTGTAATCTTCCGTCATCTGCTTTACAACGCTGTCGTCAGCTTCTTTGATATGTCCGTACCGGAAGCCATCAGGACCGAGTGCACTATTTTTTGGCAGACTTAATAGTCTGTCTTACCTCCTACACCTCTGTTGAGCTTTACAGAATTTCTGTTTGTACATACTCGATATTGTGTTTCCCGTCTTTACACGCTCTAAATATTGAACACGTTTGGAGCTAATGGATGAAATATTACTGGTGGATTTTAAATGATAGGGGAGGGAGTTACAGAGCTGTACTCCAGATCATGCAAAGCTTTTCCTGGAGAGAGAGAGAGAGAGAGAGAGAGAGAGAGAGAGAGAGAGAGAGAGAGAGAAGAAGAAGAAGAAGAAGCAGAAGAAGAATTTCTTTGAAAATATTACAATAGACTTCACAGAACACAAAATTATCTCTTTATTTCGAGAAAAGGGAGTTTAACTTTCAACCCATAAGCAGTTCTTGGCTTTAAGCCTAAGAGAAGTTTAACCTGGAGCCTATAAGGTAGTTTGGCTCTCTCGTGACATTACCTTTGGTGCTATGAAAATACCCGATATAGGGTTATAGCCCACACTTGGTCCGACACCGAAGTTGATTGGAACATCTCGGAACTTGACAATCCGATCAGCTGGTATCCCGTCCCCTGCGGCAAACGTGGCAGTGAATGCCACATTGCCAACTGTAATATGTAGTAAAAAGCAAATAGGAAAGTTGTAAAAAGCAAATAGGAAAGTAGTAAAAAAGCAAATAGGAAAATAGTAAAAAAAACAAATAGGAAAGTAGTAAAAAAGCAAATAGGAAAGTAGTAAAAAATAAAATAGGAAAGTAGTAAAAAATAAAATAGGAAAGTAGTAAAAAAGAACAAATAGGAAAGTAGTAAAAAAGCAAATAAGAAAGTAGTAAAAAACAAATAGGAAAGTAGTTAAAAAAGCAAATAAAAAAGTAGTAAAAAGCAAATAGGAAAGTAGTAAAAAGCAAATAGGAAAGTAGTAAAAAGCAAATAGGAAAGTAGTAAAAAGCAAATGGGAAAGAACACACCTTAGTTTAAACTCTTTTAAAATGCTGAAGAACAGAGGAAATCGTACAAATTCTTTAGTGTCAATCAAAGAAAGAGATATTTTCCATATATTTTAAATATCAAAGCGGACCACTTTACACAATTTTCTATTAGAAAGTTTCTTTTCCATACACTTTAAGTATCAAAACGTAGTGTTCCTGGCCATGCAGGAGGGCAAGAGTTTGCTAATTTTCCCCTCAGCCCACAACATACCGAGCAAGATAAAATTGCCAAGACACGCCATGAAGGATATCATTTACGATTCTTGTCCTACTCTTTTCCTAACTTCCCAGCAACCACAAGCAAGTCGGGGCTGATAGTTGCTGTAATAGAGCGGACAGTTTTCAGTCAGATTATGACAAATACCGAAACCGGAGTAGCAGATTTTGTTCCCTGAAAGAAATGCCGGGTACACATTTTTATGTTCGCCGCTGATTTCTCCAATATCGTCAACATATTGTGTAAAATGTGTGACAGAATCTCACTGCCCGCCAACACCTGAAACAGGAATCTCAATGGCCGCCAATACCTGAAATAGGAATCTCAGTGGCCGCCAATACCTGAAATAGGAATCTCAGTGCCCCACAATATCTGAAATAGCTGCTGCATACTGAACTAGGTCAATCTTTTCTCGCTCAGTATAACGCGTTCGCTGGTCAGAAACTCAGTATAGCGAACTAGCTGGTAAAAAACTCAGTATAACGCTTTCGCTGGTCAGAAACTCAGTATAGCGACCTAGCTGGTAAAAATCTTAGTATAAAGCGTTCGCTGGTCAGAAACTCAGTATAGCGAACTAGCTAGTAAAAAACTCAGTATAACGCGTTCGCTGGTCAAAAACAGTATAGCACGCTCGCTAGTTAAAAAAACTCAATATAACGCGGTCGCTGGTCACTAGCTCTGTATAACGCGTTAGCAGGTTAAAAAAAACCTCAGTATTACGCGCTGGCTGGTAACAAAAAAAAACCTCAGTATTACGCGCTGGCTGGTAACAAAAAAAAACCTCAGTATTACTCGCTGGCTGGTAACAAAAAAAAAAAACCTCAGTATTACGCGCTGGCTGGTAACAAAAAAAAACCTCAGTATTACGCGCTGGCTGGTAACAAAAAAAAAAACCTCAGTATTACGCGCTCGCTGGCCAAAAATTCGGTATGACGCGCCAGCTCCTCAAAAACTCAATATACCGCTCTGTCTCGTCAGAAACTCAACAACGCGCCCGCTTTCTCGACCTGTCAGAACTCGTTTGAGAGCCACATGCTTTTCTGTTTGCCCGCTGTCTATAGTCGAACATGATTTTTTTTTCTTTGTAATTAAATCAAGGAAGTTGGCAGATGTCTAGAACAAATGAAGGAGTTTTAAATAGTTTTCTTACATTTAGTCATCACGAGAGCTACATTATACTATAATGTATAAAGTAGGGGGGAAAAGTAGGACAGCTTTATTATTTAACGAATACAATACTTACACACTATTTATCGAGTGTTACATTATATTATAGTTCTGAAAGAGTTAATACAGTCAGATATATGACATAGTACTTCCTTTCTCGTTGTGGAAACAACAAAACTCACTGATTGGGTCCAGGGCAATCGCAGTCGACGCTAGCACAGCCAGGAAGATAACATCAGTGACAGTCATTCTGATGAACATCTGGACAGAAAAAAAGAGGACTTCAGGCATCATTGCAAGAAAAAAGAACTGAAAAGACTGGAGGAAAGGAAGGAGGATTTTACAAATTATATAGTTAAATAAATATTCGTGGATTCAAAGCTACGGCGCTGACCGTGGGGTCACTGCTATAACGCTGATCGTGGGAGTTGTTAATGCTATAATGTTTAGAGTGGCGTCATTGCTATAACGCTGAACGTTGAAGTCATTGTTATAAAGCCGAAAATGGAGTCATTGCTACAATGACAGATTTTTAAATAGCGGTCGAGTCACTGCTAGGACGCTGCGATTGGAGTCATTGCTTTAACGCCGAGAGTGGAATAATTGCGATAACGCTAAGCGCGAAGTCATTGCTATAGCGTGGAGCCAATGCTATAACGCTGCGAGTGGAGTCATAGCTATAGCGCTGAGCGTGCAGTCATTGTTAAAAGCGAAGTATGAAGTTACTGATGTAATCCTGGAAAAAAAGAGCTTAAAACCTGAAAATATAGGAATAAGCTTAATTAATATGTTAACGACTTTTGAAAAAAACAATATTGTGTTTTTCACATAATTCCAAACAATCACAAAGAAAATAATTGTGGAACAGAAAAGGAACATCATGATTGAACTGAGAAAATACAAGCCTAAATTGTAACGTGTATCTTATCTCGAAGGTGACTCACATACAGTACAGTGTGAGCACAAAGTCCTTCACTAATTAAGATAAATCATCCGAACAAACTATAGCAGAACGGCTGTGGCATTTTCAATGGCCGATTCTCAGCGTTTCAACCTGGAGTAGTTTTCCAACAAGACATCTCACTTCGGGACACACTGCGGTACTTGCCAATTCTTGAATCGAAATGTTCCTAATCGACGGATTTGGAGGGATATTTCAGTACCATGGCAACCACATCCACTGGACATTACGCCTCGTGACCTTTTTTTTTTTTTTAGCTTTTTTTAAATGAAAATATGCTAAGATGAAAACATCACCAGTTCATAATATTGAAACTTTGAGGGCAAGTATAACGAATGTTACGGAGAGCAGCTGACAAGGAATCGAGTATCGTTTAGACGCTTTTCGGGCAAAAAATGGAACACACGTGTTGAAGTGCATGACAAAACTAAAGATAAAAAAAAACCCAACTTTCTCATTCTTTCATTCATTTGCATGTCCCTTGCGGAGTTTTGCCTCCCTAACAGCTCTCCTGTAGACCTCTCGGTTGTGAGCAAGGTGGCCTGCTGCTGATGCATCCATTTGTAGATCATCAACGATGTCTTGCAGTCATCTTCGCCTTGGTCTTCCTCTCTTTATTTTTCCCATTATGTATCTTTCCAAGACGGTCTTCTCTAGATTATCATGATGTTTAATGTGTCCAAAATATTTCAGTTTTTTCTCTTTAATCCTCTATATTAGCCAGCCTTCTTCAATATTAAGTTCTTGTAGTATGGATATATTTGTTTTTTTTTGTGTCCATGAAATTTGAAGAGCCCTTCTGTAGCATTTACATTCAAAGACATTTATGTGTTTCTCAGCTGTTTTGTTAAGTGTCCAGGTCTCACAGTCATATGTTGTGATGGGAAAGATGCATGCCCTTAAAATTCTTGTTTTTGTGGTTCTGTTTGTTCCTCTCCACAGATTCTTTAGATGTTTTGAAGAGCGATAGATGTCCTCCTTTTAATTTCCCTCTTTAGTTAGTAGTAATCCAAGATATTCAAAATTCTCCACTTCTTCCAGTTTTTCTTCATTGATACATATTTCAGCTGCCTTGTTTGTTTTGTCACTTGTCATCAACTTAGTTTTCTTCGCATTAAGATAGAGGTTTTGCACTTCGCTGTTTTTACGGACTGACATAATTAGTTTTTGCATTCCTTTTTGTGTTGTGGACAGTAACACTGTGTCATCAGCATATCTAATCTCTGATATTTCATAACCTCCAATTGTTATGGCATCGTAATATTCTTTCTATATATATTTTCTAGTTCAGGTAAAATTTACCTCAATTCAGTATGAATGAGAAGAATGTCTGAACATAGCACAGTTTTTGCGTAATAAATGTTTGAAAATTAGGAAAAAGACATTAAGCTCACCCTGTATCATTTGCTGAAAGTACATTAATCATTTGCAGAATTTTAGATATATATTGTAATAATTTCTAGAATTTTAGGTATATGTTGTAATCATGTCTAGAACTTTAGATATATGTTGTAATCATTTCTAGAATTTTAGATATATGTTGCAATCATGTCTAGAACTTTAGATATATGTTGTAATCATGTCTAGAACTTTAGATATATGTTGTAATCATTTCTAGAATTTTAGATATTTGTTGTGGATGTTATGAATATACGTATGCCGGAACCCAAAGCATCACTTGTCCATCTTTTCTTTCTCTTTTCTTTTCTCGACGATGATAGCAATCATTGTTAAAAAAAACCAAGCCTAGTTTATTCCTACCATTTCTATCATTCCTACCACTTCTACCATTTCCACCATTTCTATCATTTCTACCTTAGAGTACCTACCGATGTATTATGACGCCTAGTAAACAAAAAAAAAATCACCACATATCAAAGGACATAACCATTCAAAACATATGAATGAAAAGATTTTGCCTTCTCTTTCCGTGTATGTGATACTTTATCAAACCCTCACAGATGAAGGCTGGAAAGCAATGACGAATGTTATATAGTTTAAATCTTTAAAATTACAGGGAGACTACTGAAGAAAAGTCGCATTAAAGATGTATAAGTGATCAAACGGTAAGTTGGTTATTTCAATTTATTTCGGTGTATTTTGAATTACTAAAGTTACTTCCGCGTATGTTTACGTAACATTAGAGTACAATCTTCTAACACAGTTACTAAATGGGCTGAGAAAACGTCAAAGAATAAAAATACGTTGAAGCAGACACACATACACACACACAAAAGGCGATGAATGTGGACTTCCAGTGTCCAAAATCTTAGTCAGAATTGAAAGACGTTATTAGCTTTACGTCAGACGGACAATGAAAACGGAAACAATTACCCGACTTTTCACTAAAATGCTGAACTTCTTATTGTATTGGTTTCTTATATATATTTGTGACTGAATGTAGTTAGACTATTACTATGTCAGTATTAGCAGTTTCAGAGTAGCACTACAAATGCCATGGAACGACTTACCCTCGCCTTCATCCAGATGTGTCGCATTGATTATGCAACTTAAATAGTCTATAGGGTTTTATACACTGTTCTCTGGGTGGTTATATTGTTAACATAATTTAGAATAATTAATGTCAGACATCTGATACATGCCTCAATCAGACTTTCGGAAAAAAAAATGGCTGATGAAATTCAGTGAGGCGATAGCCTCGGGGTGGGGTGCGGGGGGTGGAGATAAACCTGGGAGAGGAAAAATGAGTTCTAAAAGTGAAAGTGTAACATCTGAAATCCCATTACATTTACACGGATTTATCAGATTGTAGGCAAGATACGCTCGTTTCTACTAACTCATGTAATACAAAATGTTATTTGTGAATGTTTAGTGGCAGTAGTTGCTATTTTTAATAGTACTTTGTTTGATGACAGTTGCTGATCACGTGATGGACGATGTTGCTGTCTTCTCTGAGAGCTGTTCTCCGTGACCTGTGCTGTTATATTTTGATGTGCTTCTTCTTCTTTGTTTGCTGAGACATCGACGCCAATCTCTCTTACAAACCTGACAGTTCTTCTTAGGTTTTCAGCATCACCGTAGAGCTTTTCTTGTACGGGGTGGGGGGGAGGGGGCCCTGGGGTCTGGCCAGGTCCTTTGCCTGAGTGGGTTGTGTAGCTGGCAGCCCTAGAGGATGTCACGTGGTGCCTGTTGCTATCTGTTGCAGAAACATGGACCTGATGGGACAGTTTTCCAGCTTCTGGTATAGATGGCGTCTTTTAATGTAACTGCCACGCTCTTTAGTCGCCATTGACGCCGTTTCTTTGTACAACATTTAGTACTATACTATGAGTATATATGTGTACATATGTCCTGTGTGGTGGAATAGATAAGACAATTCTATGAGATAGAGGTCCATATTCGAGAAAGGAACAGAAAGAACAAAATCTAACAATTCAAGGACTTCTGGGGATCATGAGCCATAGGGGATCACCCCCACCCCCCCAACCCAAATGTCAAGAATTTTCACGGACTGAAGCATATTTCAGGGAGGCGATAACTTTCATCTGGAAAGTTGTGCAGTCGTTTTGCAGGATACCCTCAACAGTCAGTGCAGTGAAGGAGTTCGAGCACAAGCATCGTGTCGGATGGGGAGTGGACTCCGGCGAACGGCCACACACTTCATTTAAACTAAAATAAATCACAGGGGAAGTTTCTCGACATATTTCACTGCTGTGGGGGGGGGGGGAATACTCAAACGTGCTTTTGATGGGCATGTTGAATCTGCTACTGAAAGCTACAACGGAGAGGTTGGGGCAGGGTCTTGGCTAGCTATGGCTCCCCGGTCCTTACAACAGCACGGTCACTCTAGCACCGTCGGCCCACAAGAAGTACAGCTTAATTTTGGTATCTGATCTTATATTTGAAAGAAAGCTACGGGGTGTCCCTGATTAGTCAGACAAAACCTTGTGTACGTGGAACTTTCTCATGCACACATTTATTGTCACGTTATTTTTGTATGGGTTACGTCTAACAATTAATAATAAAATTTGTTTTCCGGACACTATAAATTTGGCTAGATATTGAAGAAGTCAATCAATTTGCATACCTTGGCAGCTACATAGACCAGGATGGTGACACTAGAAAGGAAGTTAGGATCAGAATTGCAAAAGCAGCATAAATCTTCAAGAATCTTGAGAACATATGGAATTCAAAAGTTATAAGCACAAAAACCAAGTTAAGACTATTCAATTCAAATGTAATATCCACCCTCATTTATGCATGCGAAAGCTGGAAAACAACTAAAGAAATAGAAAAGAAATTAGACTCTTTTGAAAACAAATGCCTAAGGAAAATACTCGGCATCAAGTGGAATGAATTCAAGAACAATGCAGAGATAAGGCAGATGACTGAACAACAACCAGTCTCATGGGTGATCAGGAAAAGGAGATGGACATATGTTGGCCACTTGATGAGAAGAAATGATCAGAGAATCCCAAAACAAGCTATCAAGTGGAACACAACAGGCCGAAGAAAAAGAGGCAGACCGCGTGAAACTCTGAAGAGGACATTATTAAGAGAGGCCAAGTTAACAGGCATAAAATCCTTTGTTGAGGTTGAAAGACTCGCCGAAGACAGGAAAAATTGGCGAACTACTTTGCGAGCCCTATGTGACGTTTAACGGCACGGGAAGGATATAAGATATAAGATAAATTTGGCTATTTACATTTATGACGAGACCATAAAGTCCAGCCAATATGTCCCATGAACATTTTATTAAATCCACTGCTAAAACCTCTCTGCAGGATGGCTTAAATCTGGGACGTATTCTCTTATGGGTGTGTAAGAGGAAGTCACAGAGCTACTACTAATCAAGGGACGCAACCGTTGAAAAATACATGACAAGATTGACACGCGCTCGAATTTGTTCACGTATTTTTCAGTGAATATGTCCCTTTATTTGCTATTATCTTTTGACTCACCCTGCTATGATCATCGTTGTTGCTATCATCATCATCATCATCATCCTCCTCCTCCTCCTCCTCATCATCATCATCTACCATCCTAAAACATTTACTTTCCTTACATCTGGTGACTTGCCTTGTCTTGGACTACACGATTACAGAATGGCTGCAATATTTCTGTTTAATGTATGGCAATTTGTTCTGTAATGTAGCTACCGTTAATACGTAATACAATGTGGTTTTAGTTATTATATACGAATTTAGTTATTGTCATAGTGATGAGCGTACAAACACGAGGTTCAGTATAGTCATATTTTGTTACTGTTTATTATGTGTTTATTATAAAGTTGAATGTTGAGTGTACTTTGAGACATGACGTGCCTGCGTGTCCAGTTCTTCACTCTTTGAAAATAAAAAATTCGTTGGTTCGTTCGTTGCCACTGTCATTATAATCACCAGCATCATCGTCGCCATCATTACCATTAGCATCATTATTATAATTTCCTTCTAAATATTCTGTCTGTTAATTTATTGTCCCAACCCCTTTTCTAGCTCGGCCCCACCCACTGCTAACTTCTACATTCTGCTAATAACAAGTTATTTTTCTGGCGTTGGCAACGCCCATATGTCCATCATTCTCCCACTCCCCCCCCCCCCATATCATTGGATGTAACCAGCCTCTGCAGAAACATCGGACCAAACCATCCGGCATTTCCATCAGGGGAGACCAATTATCTGTTGCCTGTAATTGTAATGCTCTAATTAACATCTATATCTGCTGTCACTGTGTCCTGTAGAAAGTTATATCAATCACATGGTGTTATAAAGTTATCTTGAATGAAAATCTAGTGTACATTAGGTCTAATGTGAAGTAATATTAAGTTCAAAAGAATAATGTAATAGTATATGAGTGATGTGTGAGGAGTATGACCTGGATTCATGGCACTGTTACACTTGGGTAAGCACGAAATGTAATTCGTTAGCACTGTGGATTGCATAGATAACGAAACACGATGATGACTTACAACAACGTGCAAGAATAAATCATAACATTAATTAATAATTATCATACTGACAACACCAAAATCAACGCGCTGAGCGAGTGTTGTCCACGTGAACAACAAAGACCTTGAGCTAAAGTACAGCAAGAATAGTCTTCCATGTCTGGGTTTGAAAATAATCATACGACTCGGCTTGTTGCAAGATGTCAAGCTCGAAGAACGGTTAGAATTGTTTGCAGTAGGAAAACAAGAGGAACAGACGCTGCTTAGTGCAAAGATGATTGTGCTGGGTTTGCGACATCGTTGTCAAGGTTAAAAGAACCAGATCTAGGCAGAATTACTGTCTTACTTCTCAGTTTCTGTTCCTGGTAACATCTTCGGCCTCTATGACAAGGGGCAATGTTTATATATATGTATGTATATATATATATATATATATATATATATATATATAAGGTCCGACAATTAAGTAATGAGACTGATTTTATTATGGCCAAGACAATAATACTATCTATGAAGCAAAGCATGGAATCCAAAGAGGCAACATTCATCTATGATCTGGCAACTTTTCCTCGTCGCTGGATAAGAAGACTACAAACAAGCCGCCATTTTGTTGACCTAGTTAAAGGTGCATTGTCACGTAATCAGCATGGAGCAAATAAGCTAACATTAAATTATGTTTTAAACTCGGAAAAAGTGCCATTGAGACAGTTGAATTGATGCTACAAGTATATGGGGATGTTTATCTCGTACATAGATATTCAGGTAGTATTCACGATTAAAAAGTGGTGTGGAAACGATTATAAATGCAATAGATATGGACTCCCAATTTCTGTTCATATTAAGGAACTCATTGCAAAAGTCTGAGAACGGATACAAGAAGATCGTTGTTTGACTGTGAGGATAACGGCATCTGAGAGATGTAGTGGGCGTGATCACTGACCAAGATAAAAGTGGTTCAGAAATCGGACTCCCGATTTTTACGCCATGGGTATTGCATCACTGGTTACATGATGGGACAAATGTATCAATGTTGGTGGCGATTACATTGAGAACTAGGGGAATGATGTAGGTTCAGAAAATAAAAGTTTTCAAATTACTGTTGCATTTAGTTTTTATTTTGTTTTGTTTTTGTAACAGGCATTTGCGAGTTACTTTAGTGACTTCCCCATGTATCATAAATAACATTGCATGAAGAACAGGTGAAACCCTCCTGATCTGATAACGTGGACTTAGGGAAGGAGATCTGGCTAGCCTCGACAACAAACGGAAAAGTGTTGCATCTATGGCGCCCACAACGTCTGGTACCATAAAAAGTGTCATCTGTCATAAGGCAACTTCGAATTAAAAGGTTCCTGAGGTTCTTGTCCCGTCTGTAGGCCACCAATGGAGGTTCCCCAAAAAGTTCACGTGTATCAGGCTCGGTCTGGAGGAGATGGAGATGGCGAAACAGTATGTTTTTAACTGCCAAGCTATGAGGGTGGTGCGTGAGTACGTTTAACTCTATCCGAGCTACAGTGCGGTTTAGGAGTGGGGGCTTGTTGAACCGCATCAGCCATATATCGCGGCAACAAGCGCTCGAGAACCTCAGGGACCTTTTAGTTCGTAGTTGCCTTAAGGCAGGTGACACTTTTTATGGTACCAGACGTTGAGGACGCCGTAGATCCAACACTTGTCCGTTTGTTGTCGAGGCTAGCCAGATCTCCTTCCCTAAGTCCACGTCATCAGTACAGAAGGGTTTCACTTGCACTTCACGCAATGTTATTTATGCTACGATGAGAAGTCACTAAGGAACTCGTAAATGACTGTTACCAAAAAAAAAAAAAAGAAAACTAAATGCGACAATAATGTGAAAACTTTTAGTTTTTGAACCTACATTATTCCCCTATTTCTCAACGTAATCGCCACCAACATTGATACATTTGTCCCATCGTGTAATCGGTGATGCAATACCCATAGCGTAAAAATCGGGAGTCCGATTTCTGAAACATTTTTTTACTTCTGTTTTCACATCTTCGTCAATCGAGAATCTTCTACCGCCAAGGTGATTTTTTTAAATGGACAAAACAGGTGAAAATCAATTGGAGCTAATTCAGGACTATAGGATGGGTGTTCAAGAACTTCCCAACCCAACTGGCTAATTTTCTCTTGGATTAACCGAGCCGTATGTGGTCTGGCATTGTCATGAAAGAGAAGCACACCTCTAGTCAGCAGACCAGGACGTTTTCTTCGAACTGCATCCCGTAGCATCGACAGAACATCACAGTACGATACAGAATTCACACTGTCACCATACTTCTGGAACTTGGTTAACAACACTCCTTGATAATCCCAGAAATCTGCCAGCTTAACTTTCCCTGCAGAAGTAATCTTGAATTTTGTGTGTGTGTGTGTGTGTGTGTGTGTGTGTGTGTGTGTGTGTGTGTGTGTATGGCGATGACGAGTGTTTCCATTGCACTGAGGCACGTTTTGATTCGGGTTGGTAGTGGTGCACCCAAGATTCGTCTCCAGTAATAATCTTTGGGAGCATGTCTTCACCTTCATATGCGTAATGACAGAGATGCTGCAATGACAAACCAAAGCAGTTCATTTTGTGTTCATCATTCAGATCTCAGGGTACCCAGCGTGAGCAAACTTTCCGAAAATTCAGTTGCTCATGTATTATTCTATAGGCTAAGCTATGTGAACATCCGATTGCACTTGCTACACTGTCTATCGTTACTCGTCTATCAGCTCTCATAATCTCATTCACACGTTGCACAGTCGCTTCTGTTGCAATCTGAACAGGACGGCAAGTCGGACTTTGTGCGTTCCTGAGAAAATTCTTTTACCCTGTTATATAGACCGCTTTCCGTGATAAACACTTTTCAGCATAAACTGTAATCATTTCATTATTAATGTCCTTAACTGAATGTCCTTTAGCCCACACAAATCGCACTATACTTCTCTGTTCTTCTTTGGTGCACACTAACAGTTGGGTAGCCATTTTGTTATTGCTTTGCGCATGCGCATGTAACTCCCAACGCCCCCTATATACAACTATTATAAAGTTGGATGATCGTGTTCTCTAAGGATATATTTAAATAGTACCTGATAACTGCCACTGATAAAATATTTCAATTTGCGAGTTACTTAGTGACTTCCCCTCGTATTATGTGCAAATGTTATGGTATGAAGTACATAGGGGAGACCGGTTTACGCTTAGGAGATAGTTTTCCCTAACATCTTAATGATATTTCTAAGAGGGCCTGAACACCTGAGGCTAAACATTTTTGGCTTAGCAACCACAGGGGAAAACAGGGCATTTCTGTTAGTGCGATCCGCTCTTGTTCTGCTGATGTACGATCTCGGAGGGTCCTAGAACAGTGCCTTATTTTTCAGGCTAGCCGTCTCCACTCAGGTGGAATTAACAATGTCTTCAACTGTCTGTAACTTCTTTAGTTTTCCACTCCCTCCTTTTTTTTACTCTACTTTTTTTCTCCTAGCTCCCCCTATATATCACCACCTTCTCTTCTTCTCTGGCAACATATTGGTGTTTATAGGGTCTTGTCCTATTCACCAGTTCCACATTTTCTCCCTGCAGGTGTTTATGTTCTTCATTCATTATCTCTCCGCGTCCCCTTTTCCCTCCTTCCACCCTTCTCCCGACACCTTCTCCTCTAGCAGGTCTCATGTTTCTATTGCCTTTCTTCCCCCCTCTTCCTTCTACCATTTGTTTTCCTCCTCTCTCTCCACCTCTTCTTTACGATTGGCTCTATCGGCTTATCCTTTGTGTGGACCGCGTGGTCTCAATGCATCTTCTAGTGAACACGCATTTCTCTGTTTCCTACTTCTGGAGGAGGCCATATTAAGATAAGTTCTTCGTTTAGTTATCTGTTTTTGTCTCGTTTGTGCATGTAATCCTCGAAAAAGGCTCACGCAGAAATATCGGATGTTGTATGTTTTTCATTTATACGTTCTCATACTTTTTATTCATTTTTTTCTCACTTTATTCACTACCTCTGCCACGTTGTAAAACTACACCATACACTACTATCTATCTACTTTTATTATGAAATTAGAAATGAACTAAAATTCTAACAGAGGTCAGAACCATTGTTCCCTCTAAGCGGCCGCACACAGAAAAAAAAAAAAATCACACCGCGCACAAAATTTTTGGAGCCCTGCAAACATAAAAAATGAAACTGTTACTTTTATTTTCCAGTTTCCAGATGTTTCTCCGTGCTATAATTGCCATCAAGGAAACTACAATGATGGAACATGTTTTTCCTTTACTGTTTCTTTCTTGTTGAGACATGACTTTCGGATCTGATGTATCAGCTGGTCTTTTATCTCGTAGTTTCGGTAGTACTGTAACAGAATCACTGAATAAGTAAACAAAGAAATCATCATTGCAGTTAACTAGATATCAGTCCCCCGTGTGGTACCCGGGATCTGCAAAGAATAGGACCACTGTACCCTACCACGCATGACCGTAAAAGGCGACTAAGGAGGGTTCAGCATAGGGCCAGCAACACTATCTGCTAAAAAAACTATCAGACTGCTACAGAAACGGAAGCAAGGGAAAAAACAAATGCAGGTGGAAGGAGAAATGCGTATCAGGAAACTGAGCCCATGAAGGTTGTGGATGAAAGCCAGCCACTGGAAGTCCCCAGCCCGACCGCAGACCTCCTGGAACCTAAACACAAGATGCAAATAGGCAGCTGGAATGTAAGAACACTTAACCAGACTGGAAAACTAGCACAAACCATCAAGGAAATGCACAGATACAAACTAGACATACTAGGAATACAAGAAGCAAGATGGACAGGACAAGGCAGAAGGAAATTAACAACACAGCACACAGAAGATACAATAATATGGTCAGGTAAAGAAGATCTTCATGAAGGAGTAGTAGCATTGATTATAACAAAATAAGCATCAAGAGCATTGTTGAAATGGACCCCAGTAAATGAGAGATTATTATATGCACGGTTCAACTCAAGATTCACGAAGCTGTCTATTATAGTTTGTTATGCACCAACAGAAGCAGCTGAAGAGGAATTAAAAGAAGATTTTTACAACAGCCTCCAAGCAACAGTAGAAACAATACAGAAGCATGATATGCTACTCATCTTGGGCGACTTCAGTGCAAAAGTAGGTGAAGGAAATGAAGATTGAGAAAGAATCATGGGAAGAGAAGGAATCGGAGAAATAAATGAAAATGGAGAAAGACTGTGCAGTTTCTGTGAAGAAAACATGATGACCATCGGAGGGACAATTTTCCAACACAAAAACATCCATAAGGTGACTTGGAGGTCACCAGATAAAACCACAGAAAACCAAATCGATCACATACTAATAAACAACAAGTGGAAACGGTCACTACAAGGTGTGCGAGCAAGGAAAGGAGCAGATGTAGGAAGTGATCACAACCTTCTGGTAGCAAAAATAAAACTAAAATTAAGGAAAGCCAAAATCGGAGAACACAGAAAGATACATTTTGATATAAGAAAACTGATAGACCAGCAAACAAGAAATGAATTCTCAATAGTACTTAAGAACCGCTTCAGTGTCCTACAAGATGAAGCAGAAATGTCCATATTAGGGTTCAATAAAACACTACAGGAAAGAGCAAAAGAGGTGCTGGGATATCGGAAAAGGAGAAAAGAGGAATGGATAAGCGAGAGCACATGGGAAAAGATAGAGCAAAGAAAAGAAATCAAGAAAAAATTACAGAACACCAAATCACAACGGCTTAAAGAACGAGTTTTAAGTAATTATGCACAAAAAAGACAAAGAAGTGAGGGAATCATGCCATCAAGATAAACATCAATATTATGACAACTTAGCAGAAACAGCAGAGAAAGCAGCATATACAAATGACATGAAAACCATGTACAAAATCACAAAGCAGATGACAGGTAACTTCAACACAAGATGTGAAAGTGCAGTAAGAACACAAAATGGACAACTGGTCAGTGGTGAAAGAGAAAAAATTAAAAGATGGAGGGAACACTTTAACACCCTACTAAACAGAACACAAGCAGCACAAACAATAGACATACCTGAAGCAAAAACGGAACTAAACATCAATACAGGACCAATAACAATAAGTGAAGTAAAGGAGGCGATAAAGAAGCTAAAATCAGACAGGGCACCAGGTGAAGATGAAGTGACTGCTGAGATGTTGAAAGCAGAAGAAACAGAAACACCAAAACAACTTTGCCGGATATTACAACAAATTTGGGATCTAGAAAAAGCCCCAGAGGAGTGGAAAACTGGGCTTATAGTAAAACTACCAAAGAAGGGTGACCTCAGAGATTGCGGGAACTGGAGAGGCATTACCCTACTGCCACTCACCAGTAAAGTATTTTGTAGAATAATCATCAACAGAATTGTACCAACACTTGAGGAAAAACTTCGGAAAGAGCAGGCAGGATTTAGAAACGGAAGATCATGCATAGACCACATATTTGTACTTAGACAAATATTAGAACAGGCAAATGAGTGGCATAGCACAACATATGCATTGTTTATAGATTTTGAGAAAGCCTTTGACAGTGTCAACAGAGATGCACTGTGGAAAATCCTAAGATGGCATGGCCGCCCCCATAAAATAGTTAATGTAATCAAAGCCCTATATGAGGGTTTTCAGTGCAAAGTTATCTGTGGAGAACATACCTCCAGCAGCTTTAGGGTACAAACAGGAGTGAAACAGGGATGTGTACTATCACCAACATTATTTATCTTGGCAGTAGACTGGTTAATGAAGGAGGCAACATCAGACAAACGCAGAGGATTACAATGGACCCTTGACACAGTGCTGGAAGATTTGACTTTGCAGACGACATTTGTCTATTATCAAGCAGTCACAAAGATATGCAAGATAAAATAAATAAGCTAACTCAGAATGCAAACATAGGACTAAAGATCAACGTAGGAAAGACAAAGTTAATGAAGCAAAATGTGAACAACAGAAATGTACTCAGAGTAGATAGCAAGTTAGTGGAAGAGGTCAACGAATTTGTATAATTTGGCAGCAGAGTAGTAGAAAATGGAGACAGCACAGAGGACATCAACAGCAGACTTACTAGAGCAAACCAGGCTTTTGCAGTACTGCAGAATATATGGAAAGAAAAAAAACTAAGCATAAATATGAAAATCAGGATATTTAAGAGTAATGTTCTAAGTGTACTACTCTATGGAAGTGAATGCTGGAAAATCACCAAAACCATAGAAAACAAGTTGAATTCTTTCCAGACTAAATGTTTACGAAGAATTAGAAAAATATTTTGGCCAAACACCATAAGAAATAACATCTTATTGGCAGAAATGCAGATGAAACCACTGACAACAATTACTGAGGAAAGACGCTGGCGATGGTTGGGACATGTGCTCCGAATGACTGACAACTCACTACCAAAAATAGCACTAAGATGGACACCACAGGGGAGCAGAAGTAAGGGTAGACCAAAGGAGACATGGAGAAGAACAACAGAGAGGATGTTGAGCAATAGAGGACTCACCTGGGCAAGAGCAGAAAAAAAGGCGAAGGACAGGCATTTGTAGAAAACCCTTGCGGAAGCCCCATGTGCCCTGGGCACTTAAGGTTCAGAGAGAGAGAGAGAGAGAGAGAGAGAGAGAGAGAGAGAGATATCAGTAACTGAAAAGTACAGCAGGTCTATTAAATGTACAGACTTCGCACATTTGCATATATACAATATTTTTTTTGCACACGAGCTGAACATTTTGCACACAGCCCGCAAACTGTTAGAGGGAACATTGGTCAGCAGGCTCAGAATAGATGGATGAAAATAAAGGAGTTTCTTCTTCTTCTTCTTCTTTTTCTTCTTCTTCTTCTTCTTCTTCTTCTTCTTCTTCTTCTTTTTTAAATTCTATGCTACAAAGACAAGCAGTCTTAAGGCAACCTGTGAGCAGAAGTGTGGTGATAGTGACTGGTAGAAGTATTCACACCAATGTCTCCAGCTGTTGTGTGCTCACAACTGAGCAAATCTATTAAACATTTGAATGAGGGTCATTTAAAACAAAACATTCTTTTAGCGCCTTTTTTATGGTCTTTATTCTTTAAATCATGCACTTGTCATTTAGAAACAAAACTTATACGGAGATTTTTAAATTATGCACCTGTCATTTAGAAACTATACGGAGACTTTACTGCCAAGTTTGGCATAAACGATTTCTTCCACCAGTCGCGGTAGAGTCAGACTGACCGAAAGCTTTATGATGTGGGGGAGATAGATTAGTATGTTACCGGAACTGTCAGGTGCCCCCCCCCGTCCCTGCCCCACCTCCAAAAAAAACAGCATTATCATCATCATGTTCCTTGCCGGTAATGCTTCTCTAAAGATCTCAATATTTGATTTTTTCCATCCACTCGGTGACCTTTTGTGTTGCAGGAACTCGTTGGTCTGTCCATGTTTTCTTTTTCCCTTGGTCTTTGTTCAGCTACATATATACGTGTTTTTGTCTAGTTACATATATACGTGTTTTATCTAGTTACATATATACGTGTTTTTATCTAGTTACATATATACGTGTTTTTATCTAGTTACATATATACGTGTTTTTATCTAGTTACATATATACGTGTTTTTATCTAGCTACATATATACGTGTTTTTATCTAGTTACATATATACGTGTTTTTGTCTAGCTACATATATACGTGTTTTTATCTAGTTACATATATACGTGTTTTTGTCTAGTTACATATATACGTGTTTTTGTCTAGTTACATATATACGTGCTTTTAGCTAGCTACATATATACGTGTTTTTTATCTAGTTACATATATAGGTGTTTTTATCTAGTTACAGCGCTGTTGGCGAGATCTTCAGCTGCCGTGCGTGGAGCGGTGCTCTTCCCGGCCAATGAAGAAATTTGCAAATGAGGTTGCCGCGCAGCATCACTGCGGAAAAGGTGGTAGAAAGAATAAAGCGAAGCAAACAGTCAAATCACGGCACCTCTGGTCTGGAGGTCGGCCACGTCCTGAGTGCAGTCATATCGGGTGAAATGCATGAACCGGCTTGTCCCAGAGGTTAAGTCACTGCTGGCTTGACTTTTCAAATGCCGCGCGTGGAGTGAAGCTCCTCCCGGTTAAGGAAGTAAATGCGGAAAAGAAATAAAGGTTGCTGTGCGGCGCCGATGGGAAAAGGTGGTGGAAAGTGAAGTTTAACCTGGTATGTCCAGTAGTATCGCTACGAGAGCTATACCACGGCACCTCTGCTCTAGAGGCCGCCTACGTCCGAAATACACCTACACTGGTGAAATATGCCTAAACCGCCACACACCAGGGGTGGAACTCGATGGCTAGACATGTCATGCCACCTCCGCCCTAGAGGTCGGTAACGCCTGATAAACACCCATACTGGTGAATTTTGCCTAAACCGGCTCATACCAGGGGTGAATCTTGAAGGCTATGAATGTCACAGTACCTCTGCCCTAGAGGTCGGTCCCGTCCCAAACATGCCCATACTGGGAAATGCCTAAACCGGCTCAACCCAGGGGTAGAAGTCACTAGTGGCGAGGATTCGTCCTCCTGGACAAAAGCTCCATCCTGGTCACAACTAGGAAGGGTAGCGCCCATGACAGCAAAATGCTGAAGTCGGAGACACTGGACCAGGGAAGTCTAGATAGGCAACCACCTCTCACCCGGCGGGGATGTCTGCGTATCCTAATCACGCTGAGGTTTTCCGGTGAGAAAGTCCAACCCTGGACTGGATGGGCAACCACCTCTCACCCGGCGGTGATACACGGGTATCTCAAAACACGTCGAGGTTTTCCGGTGAGAAAGTCCAACTCTGGCCTGGGTGGGCTAACGCCTCTCACCCAGCGGGGATGCACTGATATTCCAAACACGTCGAGGTCTTCCGGTGAGAAAGTCCAACCCTAGACCAAACTGGTGCAATGAAAACCACGGTGTCACGCAATCCCGCTTCCGAGACCCACCAAGAATACAGGCTAAAGCACTGTGATACTCTGAACCCCTTGTGGTCCTTTCGTGGAACTCGTGTGGTCTATTTTGGACCACACAGGGGACCACGGGACCTAATGAGGACCACATGCGTGAATTCAGAAGGTTCACAGTGCGGTTCTTGGTGGTAGAAGTGAACGAAGAAGAAGAAGAAGATCTAGTTACATATACGTGTCCGTCTAACTACATATACGTGTCCGTCTAACTACATATACGTGTATGTCTAGGTACATATATACGTGTCTGTCTAGTTACATATACGTGTTTTTATCTAGTGACATATATACGTGTCCGTCTAACTACATATACGTGTCTTGTCTAACTACATATACGTGTCCGTCTAACTACATATACGTGTATGTCTAGTTACATATACGTGTTTTTATCTAGTGACATATATACGTGTCCGTCTAACTACATATACGTGTATGTCTAGGTACATATACGTGTCCGTCTAACTACATATACGTGTATGTCTAGTTACATATATACGTGTCGTCTAACTACATAGATACGTGTCTTTGTCTAGTTACATAATACGTGTCCGTCTAACTACATAGATACGTGTCCGTCTAATTACATATACACGTGTCTTTGTCTAACTACATAATACGTGTCCGTCTAACTACATAGATACGTGTCCGTCTAACTACATAGATACGTGTCTTTGTCTAACTACTATATACGTGTCTTTGTCTAACTACTATATACGTGTCTTTGTGTAACTACATATATACGTGTCGTCTAACTACATATACGTGTCTTTGTGTAACTACATATATACGTGTATGTCTAGGTACATATACGTGTATGTCTAGGTACATATACGTGTATGTCTAGGTACATATACGTGTATGTCTAGGTACATATACGTGTCCGTCTAATTACATATACGTGTATGTCTAGTTACATATATACGTGTTTTGTCTAGTTACATATATACGTGTTTTTATCTAGTTACATATATATGTGTTCTTATCAAGTTACATATATACGTGTTTTTATCTAGTTACATATATACGTGTTTTTATCTAGTTACATATATACGTGTTTTTATCTAGTGACATATATACGTGTTTTTGTCTAGTTACATATATGTGTTTCTGTCTAGTTACATATACACATGTCTTTGTCTAGTTACATATATACGTGTCTTTGTCTAGTTATATATACGTGTCTGTCTAGTTACATATATACGTGTCTGTCTAGCTACATATATACGTGTCTGTCTAGTTACATATATACGTGTCATTGTCTAGTTTATATATACGTGTCTGTCTAGCTACATAAATAAATGTCTTTGTCTAGTTATATACATAAGTGTCTGTCTAGATAGATATATTATACTCGTGTCTTTGTCTAATTACATATATACGTGTCTTTGTCTAGTTACATATATACGTGTCTTTGTCTAACTACATATATACGTGTCCGTCTAACTACATATATACGTGTCCGTCTAACTACATATATACGTGTCCGTCTAACTACATATATACGTGTATGTCTAGTTACATATATACGTGTATGTCTAGTTACATATATACGTGTTTGTCTAACTACATATATACGTGTTCGTCTAACTACATATATACGTGTCCGTCTAACTACATATATACGTGTCCGTCTAACTACATATATACGTGTCTTTGTCTAACTACATATATACGTGTCTTTGTCTAACTACATATATACGTGTCTTTGTCTAACTACATATATACGTGTCTTTGTCTAACTACATAGATACGTGTCCGTCTAACTACATAGATACGTGTTCGTCTAACTACATATATACGTGTCTTTGTCTAACTACATATATACGTGTATGTCTAGTTACATATATACGTGTCTTTGTCTAACTACATAGATACGTGTCCGTCTAACTACATAGATACGTGTTCGTCTAACTACATATATACGTGTCTTTGTCTAACTACATATATACGTGTCTTTGTCTAACTACATATATACGTGTCTTTGTCTAACTACATAGATACGTGTCCGTCTAACTACATAGATACGTGTCCGTCTAACTACATATATACGTGTCTTTGTCTAACTACATATATACGTGTCTTTGTCTAACTACATATATACGTGTCTTTGTCTAACTACATAGATACGTGTCCGTCTAACTACATATATACGTGTCTTTGTCTAGCTACACATATACGCGTCTTCATACTTGTCTTTGTTTAACTACATATATACGTATCTCTGTCTAGCCACATATATACATTTAGTATTTTAAGCAGCACGTAAAAGTGTCTTTTCTAGATGTACAAATAGACATGACACTAGAGGAATTGTTACATGTTACGACAAACAAAGAAATATAATTAGCAGAAATTAATCCATATAAAATAAAACAAAATAAAAAAAAACTTTGAAAAAGTAAGCAAAGAAGTAAGAAGACAGAAATATATGTGGAATAAATTAAGAGAGAGAGGAGAGAGAGAGAGAGGGGGAGGGAGAGAGAGGAGGAAAGAGAGAGAGAGGAGAGAGAGGGAGAGAAAGAGAGGGAGAAAAGAGAGGGAGAGAGATGGAGAGAAAGAGAAGGAGAGAGAGGAGGGAGAGAGGAGGGAGAGAGATGGGAGAGAGGGAAGAGATAGGAGGGAGAGAGATGGAGGGAAAGAGAGAGGGGGTGAGAAAAGGGGAGAGAGCGAGGAGGGAAAGAGAGGAGGGAGAGAGAGGAGAGAGTGGGGAGGGAGAGAGAGGAGGGGGAGAGGAGAGGAGAGGAGGGAGAGGTGAGAGAAGGAGAGAGAGAACTTGCAAATATTAGCACACATACAAAAATAAGAAGAAAAAAAAGAGCTTTCACCTAGAAGGAATCCAGTCTTACATACATGCAAAATAAAAACATAAGAGACAAGAGCTAGCTCGAGCGTAACATATCACGGATGCAGTTCGTGAAGCATAATATCAATTAGCTAGAGTCTATTTGAACTTTTCACCATCTTCACTAGTTGTAACCATATAAAATATGACGGGAGTACAAAACATGAATAATAATATAATTGTTTCTGGAATTTTTCCATTTTCAAAATTAAATTATATTAAAACTTGCTGCTATATATCCCCGAGGTTTAGTACAAAAGCCAAAGTATTGCTTGTCCCTCGTGATCGCTGCTCGAAACAAGTTGGAGAAGTGATTACATAAAATGTGCTCATGACACGTGCTTTAATATTAGCACTTCATGGGTTGATGAGTATTTTCTGGATACTATTGCAAACACGCAGAATTACAAAAAGTCTCATGGAAATTAATGTATCACCACACTTAGTCCTGGACTTATCTTATATCTCACATCTTTCCCGTGCCGTTAAACGTCACATAGGGCCCCCGAGGTAGTTCGCCAAGTTTTCCTGTTTCCGATGAGCTTTTCAACCTCATTAAGGGATTTTATGTCTACTGAATTGGCCTCTCTTGACAATGTCCTCTTTAGAGTTTCACGTGGTCGACCTCTTTTTCTTCGGCCTGTTGTGTTCCACTTGATAGCTTGTTTTTTGGGATTCTTTGACAGTTTCTTCGCATCACCTGATGGACATATGTCCATCTCCTTTTCTCTGATCACCCATAAGACATGTTGTTGTTTGCTCATCTGTCTTTTCTCTGCGTTTTTCTTGAATTCGTTCTACTTTAGACCGAGTAAGGGCATTTGTTTTCAAAAGAGTCTATTTTGTTGTCTGTATCTTTAGTCGTTTTCCAGCTTTCGCATGCATAAATCGCAATATTTTACTGCACTGTATTGTTTGTAATATCCTAATGTTCCTTATTCATCTAAGTGCTGTGTGTTCTGTGAAATCCAGAATACCTCCTTGTGCAGACGGGTGTCTTCAGAAGCAGCTATTTTTCTTCTTCTTTACAGAACGTCGAGTTCTCCATTCGTACAGCTGACTCAGTTGTCTTACAAAAAAGGGATCCGTATGCCCAAGGATCGCTGGACTAAGTGCATAAACTTGCAAGGGGACTATGTTGAGAAATAACCCCAAAAATTGTCCACAAATAATCCATTGTATCTTATACCGAGAACTTATCAATCACCCCTCGTACGTCGGCATTCCTAGATATATCCTGAGAGGTCTCATCATTGTCATATTAGTCCAGTCTTGTTTGTATATATGTATGTATGTAAGTATGTATGTATATATGCATGTATGTATGAATGTATGTATGTATGTATATATGTATTATGTATGTATGTATGTATGTATGTATATATATATGTATGTATGTATGTATGTATGTATACATGTATGTATGTATACATGTATGTATGTATGTAAGAATATGATTCCTTTACTACTGACTAAAAGGTATATGTTTATTAGTAATTTTACGAACAATAACGAGCATAAATAAACTGATAAAACACTTTCTAATTTTCTTTTATGACAATGAAATTTTAATTTAATTTCTTCATTTGAGAAAACAACTACATCCATCTTGGATAAATCGGTTACAGGATTCTGGATTCTCTCTCACATACAAATAGCCTGTCAGGTGGCCATGAGACATGATGTAACCACTTGGTGTCACATGGCCCTCATTTCGTCCCTGGGCATTGTAAATTTCTTCTTCTTCTGTGTTCGAGGTTGCTGGTCACAACAGATCCTGATCCCTGTCGACATGGCAAAGCCCGCAGTCCTCTCCAGATCCTGCTAGGAGCCCCAAAGCTTTTGCCCCAAGCTTGTGTCTTCTGGCCATGTCTCACGCCTCAGGTCTGCATGGTTTGGGCACTCTTGAAGGATATATCCAGAGTCTGGACTTCCCTGCCACATGAACACTCCTCTCTGTGAGACATTTTAAATCGATGCAGGTGGCTTTGCAGTCTGTAGTGGCCTGTCCTTAGGCGGAAGAGGATGGTTTGCTGATGTCTTTGTAGTTGGTGTATTGGATCTGGTTCGTTGTTACATCTCAGTTGCTTTTTCCATTCAGATCTGCACTGTTTACGGATTATATTTTTCGCCTCTTGGTAGTTTACTGGATGATTTGTTTGATCTTGATTACTGCCAGCTTTAGATAGGCTGTCAGCTATTCCATTGCCAGCTATTCCACAGTGGGATAGTACCTATTTGTGTAGGGCCACGGTTGTTGACAGTGTAAGGTGCTTCAGTTCTGTTGTGATCTCCTGTATGTTTGCCCGTGGGTTCTTTGTTCTTCTTAGAGATTCTAGATGAGAGACACTGCCTAAGACGCTTATCTTGACGGACATAAGAGAGTTCCACTATTCCACGTATGTCAGAAAAATACATAAATATTAAATAAAAGGTGGTTTTTCTTTTCAATGTTATAGATGAGCATGTTCTATGAACAGACTTTAAACGCAGGTCAGAGAACGTGTTCACGAACAAACAAAACAGATATAACAATAAAGTCGTTTTGAACTGAACATTCTTTTATTTTTTTTTTAATTAACTGTTTTACGAGACGTGTATTGGTCAGATATTTTGCTCGTTTACGGACCAAGTTTCGCCCAACGTATTTGCCAGAAAATCTTCTTATGGCTAGATCTGATATTATCTAGTTGGTTCAGGCCAAGACACCGAGTAAGGCTCCTGAAAACGTCACTGTAACACCAGTAGGAGAACTACTGAAAGATGTTGCTCTGTATGTCTTAATAGAGACAGAGTCCCCTTTTAAGAGTCTCAGGACAACAGAGTTTCCTGTAAGAAAATTTGATTAATGAGTCATTTATCTTTATCACTTCTTCTTCTTCTTATTGTTCAGCGTTCAAGGCTTGTCTTTGTCTTCAAATAAAAATGATGAGGTCTTTGTCTGTTTTAACTCTTTGTTGTTCTTTTTCTCTAATCGCCTGCTAGGAATTAGCATAGTCTTCTCTTTATCTCTCGTATCCTGTCTTGTCTTGTCCTGTCCTGTCTTGTCTTGTCCTATCCTGTCTTGTCTTGTCCTGTACTGTCTAGTCTTGTCTTGTCCTGCCTAGTCTTGTCTTGTCCTGTCATGATCTAGTCTAGTTTTGTCTTGTCCTGTCCTGTCTTGTCTTGTGTTGTCCTGTGCTGTCTAGTCTTTTCTTGTCTTGTCCTGTCTAGTCTTGTCTTGTCTTGTTCTGTATTGTCCTGTCTAGTCTTGTCTTGTCCTGTCATGTCTAGACTTGTCTTGTTCTGTCTAGTCTTCTCTTATCTTGTCGTGTCCTATCTTGTCCTGTCTTGCCTTGTTTCGTCAAGCTTCATCCTGTCATGTCTAGTCTTGTCTTGTCCTGGCCTATTCTGTCCTGTCTAGTCTTGCCTTGTTCTATCTAGTCTTATCTTGTCCTGTCCTGTCTTGTCTTGTCTTGGCCTGTGCTATCCTGTCTAGTCTTGTCTTGGTCTGTGCTGTCTTGCCTTGTCTTGTTCAATCTCGTCTAGTCTAGTCTTGTCTTGTCATGGTTTGTCATGGCATGTCTAGTCTTGTCTTTCCCTGTGCTCTCTTGCCTTTTCTTGTCCTGTCTAGTCTAGTCTTGTCTTGTCCTGTCCTGTCTTGTCTTGCCTTGTCCTGTTCTGTCCTTTTTTGTCTTTTCTTGTCTCGTCTTGCCCTGGTATGTCCTGTCGTGTCTCCTTTTTCACATATCCTACATATCAATGTTGAGATGACAACAGAATATATATTTCCTACCCTCTACCTCTTGGCATGTACGGCCTCTTCTGTATCCTACAATTCTTAGCATGGATGTTTTCTGTGGTACACTCTCTGATGATAGTCATTTGTCACATCACTTTCCACATTTTGTTATACTTAAGTCTTACCTTCGCTATTTTCTTTCATTCTCATGGCCATTTGAAATTTATGAAACATAAATCATACATAGAAACTGATACATGGATGTACTTTCCTCTTTGTCTTTCATTGCACTAGCATGGAAATGAAATTACCCCTATATTTAGTGACATACATAACGTACGTTCTGACAGATGACCTACCAAACAATATCAAAACACGACAAACGAACACTTTTTTTGTAATGAAACATTACCGTCTCACAGCTTCGCCGGAAAATGACGAAGTGCTATGGTTAGTGTTGGTGTAACATTCACATTTCATGCGAAGGTGAGTTCTGACGAATTATGGCCCCTGGCTATAGAATAAAAATCTCCGTGGTTAGTTTATTTTACTTCGTAAAAATTTCTTTTAAAAGATGTTTCAATGGCTCAGAGTAAGTTAAGAGTTAAGAAGCAGATTTTCCATATCACCGAGTGTCATGCACCCGTTTTCACCTATTGGACAACAATTCGAAGCAGGTTTCATGATCTTTTTTTTTTCAAGAAAGATAATTCATTTCAATAAACGACGCCATTTTTATCGCTTTCAACAATCGTTCATAGTGAGATTAAGGATATACATAAATATATAACTGCCTTTTTTTTTTTTGGCAGAGCAACCTGTTAAATTTTTCGCCACAACACCCTGACAAAAGAGACAGGGTTCGACGTGGTGTCCTTTGTGGTGAGGAGAAAGAAAAACTGAGAAGCCTGTCATTTGAGAAAGACAGGTGAGATATCACCACATTCTTCGCTACATTCTTGAGGAAATGAAGAAAAAGCCACCTACAGTTTACAACAAAACTCTGCTCTAGAATGACATGGGACCTACCTCCGGTCACGGAGTCTGTGCTGGAGCGAGCGTAAGCCGAAACCTGATATTCATCGTTTTTGTAGAGTTGAATCCAAACTTGACTATTTTGCTGTGTCACAGCGTAGAACGTGAAGAGATACAGGCCGCCCTAGCAGAGAGAGAGAGAGAGAGATGAGGTGAAAGGCAATGTGGAAGGAAAATGTTAGATAACTACTATGACCAGCTAGACAGAGTTACATGCTGTGGATTCATATAGGAAATAATTAGATTTACTGTAAAAATGTTAAGAAATCTTATTTTTTAAAATATATTGCTTCGGCTCACGCCATATTCTTACTTAAAACATATAGGATGAAAAAAAGAGGAATACAAGAGAACGTCTACATTTATACGTATGATAATATAAAACAAATAAGAATGAAAAAGAGTGATATTGTGATCTGTGCAACGCTGCTGTTTCAGAAAGTGTGTTCAAGGAAGGCTGTAAATGATTGTATGCAGAGCTGTGAAACTGTGATATCGAACGGATTTGCTGGCAGTAAATAATGTGATTTAATTTAATATCTAAAAAATTAAATACACTGATGACACATTATTACTGTCCACAACACAAAAAGGAATGGAAAAACTAATTATGTCAGTCCGTAAGAATAGCGAAGATCACAACTTGTATCTTAGTGGAAAGAAAACTAAATTGATGACAACTGACAAAAGAAATAAGGAAGCAGAAATATATATATCAATGAGGAAAAATTGTAAGAGGTGGAGAGTTTTAAATATCTTTAATCACTACTAACTAATAATGGAGATACTCTTACAATGAGGGAAATTAAAAGGAGGACATCTATCGCTCTTCAGAAAGTAAAACAACTAAAGAATCTGTGGAGAGAAGCAGACAGAACTACAAAAATAAGATTTTTAAGGGCATGCATCTTTCCCTTCACAACATATGCCTGTGAGACCTGGACACTTAACAAAACAGCTGAGAAACACATAAATGCCTTTGAATGTAAATGCTACACAAGAGTTCTTCAAATATCGTGGACACAAAAAAGAACAAATATATCCATACTACAAAAACTTAATATTGAAGAAGGCTGGCTAGTAAAGAGAAAACTTCAATATTTTGGACACATTAAACGTCATGATAATCTAGAGAAGACCGTCTTGGAAGGATACATAATAGAAAAAGAAAAAGAGGAAGACCAAGGCGAAGATGGCTGCAAGACATCGTTGATGATCTGCAAATGGATGCATCAGCAGCAGGCCATCTTGCTTACAAGAGAACTATTGTGGAGGCAGAGTTCCGCATGTGTGGACACATGGATACAATGGTTGGCTGTTCTGGTCATCTTTATTTGCTTAAAAGTTTTACTTGACAGTTCTACTTGACACCTGTACTTGACAGTTTTATTTGGCACCTGTACTTGACAGTTCTCCTTGCCAACACCAGATAGCTGTGTACAAAGTAATAGCCCCTGCAAACACAAGGAAAACAAACATTCCCTGTTTTCATAGGTGGTCCTCCACTCCCCTTCCTGCTCACCCAACATTCGAGGACCATTGTCGGCACAGCTGACAAAAACAGCTGATTGAGAATTTCCCACACAAACTTTGGCTGAATCGCCATTTCACCATCGCCTGCACTACCCATACTCCCAAGCGAAGCCAGTTTACGAGACACTTACTACCACTCTGACAAACCACGTGACACTCGTATAGTCTTTCATCTAGGTAATTTTGTTTAACTTTGACCCCTACCTCAGGGACGGTAAAGACCCCGGTTTGGTTATCGTAACCAGCTCCGTGATTCGTGAAGGTGTTTGTGTACACAACAGTTTGAGAACCTGCTATATTCTGGCCGCTGGAAATCCCTGCAGTAAATGCCACGTTGCTGCCTGTAATCGAGACAGAGAAAACGTCAATGGAAATCTCATCTTTGCTTGAATTTTCCAGTTGCTATATTTAAAATCTTAAACGTTACTCTAGAATCTATTTAGAATACTGAATGTTAATTTGTTTAGAATCTGAAAAGCTGCCCTCCTTCTTATAACTTCGAATGTTAGTATCATTAGAATCTTGAATGATGCTCTATTTAGAATCTAGAATATTTGTCCTTTTTTAGAATTTGAATCTTGATCGATTTAGAATCTTAAGTGTTCTGTTAATATTATTAGAATCTTGAAAGTTACTTTATTTAGACTCTTTGAAAGCTAATGTAGTGAACATCCTAAATGTTAACGTACATAAAATGTTGAATGTGTGTATTTAAAGTTACAGTATCATGTTAGAGCACTGGGAGATGTTAGCGCATTCACAAGCTTAGATATTTCTGAAGAGTAGCAAGCAGCATTGACCACACAGGAACATTTTTTGTTATAATTCATCACGGCCTGCATGATTTGCCAAATCATGTGACGCTTAACATTAGCTTGTGCAGCGTTTTAAAGTTAAAACTCCCAACAACAGGAGAAAAACTATGGCTGCAGTTTATCTTTCTTTCTTTCTTCTTTTTTTTTTTTTTTTTGAAAGTCTTTTTACCGGCTCATGACAAATGAGAAGATAAAAAAAATAGGTGAGAAATAGAACAAACTTGGTTCTAATATTATTTTCGTGTTCACCGTGTTGATTTTTCTCGCTCTATATCTCCAAGCCTCGGTCCCGATAACTTCTTTTGTCCCTTATTAGAAAAAAAGTCTTACCGAGTATTTTATTTCTATCAATGTGGTCGCATTTTAGAGACGTTATATGTTTTCTTCTTTGCTTGAAAAATATACTTCAGTAAAGCAGTCTAGTATAGAGTTGTTCATTCTGAAAATGAGAGCATTCAACGCATCTGGGAACCATGTAAAGACTGTCTGCAGATTGTACGGGAAGAGAATTTGTTACCAGAGCTGTGGTGGGCCAGGTGGGGTCCAGGAGTCAGTTACTATCCAACCCCTTATCAAAATTGTAACTTGGGGGTAAGTTGTAGTATTTGTTGGAATTTTGTCTCTTGCGAGAAGACTGGAAGAAAAACTGTGTTTGTCTCAGCAGCCCAGCCCCCCCCCCCCCAGGGGTACAACCCCTAGCTCTCCCCTACCCTCTCGTGGGACCTGCTTGTGGTTGCTTGGTAAAGAGTTACAGGGCAGCCTTGGATGGTAGCTGATTTGTCAACCAGTAACAGGGGACGTGGATAGATGGGTGAGAAATAGAGTCCCATATGTCCCACATTCTTTCCATCTAAAATAACTAGACCCCAGAATGGCAACATTAAACCTGGCTATGGTCTATGTGGTTAGTTTTATGAAGACAATACACCAAAAAAAAGTATGCCGTAAGTTTCATTAAGTTTTCATGGACTAAGTTAAAGCAATAGAAAAATTGTAAGGCACTATAATTCTATGATGGAAAATAAGGGGAGCTCACCTACTTCCGCTGATACGGCGGAGAGAACCAGAGTCAGGCAGATAAGAACTTTGAGTAGCATGGTGATAAAATCCTGGATAAAACATTTGATAAAATTGAGAAGAAAACACAGAAAAATGCAGAAATTGACTGAGAAATTGTAATAACCAGGACCATTAAAAAACAAAACAAAAACAAAACTAAAACCATGCATTAAAAAAATTGGTCAACAGATTAAAGCTGCGTTTTCACATCTTTACAATCACACTTTAAACATGCTATAATGTCCAGATCATGTCCATAGAATTCATAACTGGATCATCATATAAGGTAAAAAAGTGAAAGGCCCATGACAGAAGAGCAAACATCTGGCCCATGACAGAGGAGCAAACATCTGGCCCATGACAGAAGAGCAAACATCTGGCCCATGACAGAAGAGCAGACATCTGGCCCATGACAGAAGAGCAAACATCTGGCCCATGATAGGAGAGCAAACATCTGGCCCATGATAGAAGGGCAAAAATCTGTAGTGAGTATAGTGATGTAAAGAAAATCACTGCTAATTTCTTCAAATAGTTTATTTTCATAGCACATCGGAGAGGCCCTTGGGTGGCCCAGTCTCCTCGTGTGTGGGGTCACAGGTCGGCCCTAGAGCTCTGTAGAACAATCACGAACACTGACGAACAGGAGATCTCAATCGGGGCTCGGCTCCAATCTTTAAATCCGAGACTGACTGAAAGGACCATGTTGCTGATAGTAAAGAAAAGAGAAGTGATGGGGATACGAAATAAAGTAAAGTTTATATGAAACATTCCTGAATTGTTGTTTCAAAGTCAGTTACGCCCCTTTGTCAGGCATTGAAAATGAATGCCAGTACAAAGTAGTCACATTGTCAGGCATTGAAAATGAATTCCGGTACAAAGTAATCACACAAGAACTAACAGCAACGATGATACAGGGGACATTGAAATGTTGTCATGTGCTTAGAAGAAAAGGCGCTAAAACAAGTTTTCGAACCAGGTAGATGTAATTGTCTGCCGAACTTTCCCAGCATAAATTTCCCGAACAACTCCTCTCTGCTTCTACCAGTTCTGGATTTTCATTATTCATCAGAGCAACAGCAAACAACGTTTGTGTTTCAAGGCCTGGCCTCCTTGTGCTTGCGTCATTTGTCCTTGAGTTCATGCCCTCGTTTCCTTCTTAAATGATGCTGCACCTTTGGGCGCACTCTTCACGAGGTTCGGTCTTTCATTAGTTCATCTCACCATTCATGCCTGATGGTTCATTAGTTCATCTCACCATTCATGTCTGATGGTTCATTAGTTCATCTCACCATTCATGTCTGATGGAAAAATCTCCAACTGAGGATTATAAATTTCACTGAATGCCAGTTCCAGTCCACCACGAGATATCCTTCCTTCCAGAAGTTTGCCAGATAGTATTTTTTTTGCGGATGCGGGTGGGCAGAAGAGAATCAGGAAAACTAGCAAAGACAGACACGAGAACAGGCAGTGGATGGAGAGACAGACATGAAAACAGGCGGTGAATGTATTCAAAATATCTGTCGCCAATTCTTATAAGACAGCATTGTTAAGAGCGGTGGACGGCTTCTTCTGTGCATGAAGCAGGAAAATGAGAACAACACCAGCTTCTAATCATTCACAAGTTCCACATCTCTCATTAAAGAGTTCTACTCTGAGTATGATGAAGACTTTTCAGTGAGAGATCGAACAGGTCATTCAAGTTACATTACCTCCTACTTACTGCGTTGTGCTACCACTGGATGTTGTGAGACTCAATGATCAGCTGCCCAGATGTGTCGCGTCAGTTAGACAACTATAATGCTTATATTGTTTCCACGAACCTCTCCCTCTCTCTCTCCCTCTCTCTCTGTTCTGTTTTACTGGTATCTCGCAGTCGCATAATTAATACGGGAAATTCGATACATCTCATTTAAAAAAACATGGAAATATCTGGCAACCAGGCCACGTGCGCCAAATCTCGGAAAGTAATAATACATGTTTGTGGTGGCTAAAAGTGAAACTGAACTATGTGAAATCTGGAGAACAGACCTTCGAAAAACCTGAACTTTTAGCTCGTAAAAAAATGGTTGGGGGGGGGGGGGGGGGTGGGGGGTAGGGGGGGGGGCGGGACCTTGTTTTGTCTTTTCTCGTTGCCCCCTAATGACAGCCTGTATGATCTGCTTCATACAGCCTGTAGCCTATGTGCACGCTCTGTAGTGCTGGAGTCCCTAGGACATAACATAATTCATTGCTACCCACTCCCCATACGATTTCAAGCTGAATAATACATGTCTGGAGCATGCTCTTCATCAAACGCCTCAGGAGTAGAAGAATAGTATGGCGGAGAAGAAGAAGAAGAAGAAGAAGAAGAGGAGGAGGAGGAGGAAAAAGATGAGCATAAGGATGACACGACAAAAAAAAAAGAGCCGAAACGAATAACGAGACGAACAAGAGTAATAAGACACTCATCAAATCACCGACATGAACGTATCCGCCACCTGTAAGGCAATATCACTATACTGATGCTCTACATTTTTCAGTGATGTAATTGTTGTCCCATGTCATGACTACAGAGCCGTGTTTGAGGCTTGACAGAACACATTAGGCTGATTACATGACATTAGCCTTGTTACACTACATTAGACATTGCATTAGGCTGATTACATGACATTAGCCTTGTTACACTACATTAGACATTGCATTAGGCTGGTTACATGACATTAGCCTTGTTACACTACATTAGACATTGCATTAGGCTGATTACATGACATTAGCCTTGTTACACTACATTAGACATTGCATTAGGCTGGTTACATGACATTAGCCTTGTTACACTACATTAGACATTGCATTAGGCTGATTACATGACATTAGCCTTGTTACACTACATTAGACATTGCATTAGGCTGGTTACATGACATTAGCCTTGTTACACTACATTAGACATTGCATTAGGCTGGTTACATGACATTAGCCTTGTTACACTACATTAGACATTGCATTAGGCTGGTTACATGACATTAGCCTTGTTACACTACATTAGACATTGCATTAGGCTGGTTATATGACATTAGCCTTGTTACACTACATTAGACATTGCATTAGGCTGGTTACATGACATTAGCCTTGTTACACTACATTAGACATTGCATTAGGCTGGTTACATTACATTAGCGTTGTTACACCATGCTATACAGTGAATTAGGCTGGTTAAATTATATTAATGTTATTATATTACTTTAGAAATTACGTTAGGCTGGCTATGTACATTATGTTAAGTTAGCCTTGGATGTTGGATGCAATATGTTAGGTCAAGCTTTGGCTGGATATATTATATAGATCCATACTTTAAGTTGGATATACAGCTCAGCTTAGGACTGGATATACTACGTAGATCATACTTTAGGCTGGATATACAACATAGCCTCAAGCGTTTGGCTGGATATGCTACGTAGATCCATACTTTAGGTTGGATATACAACTTAGCTTAAAGCTTAGGGCTGAATGTACTAAGTAGATCATCCTTTAGGCTGGATATACAACTTAGCTTAAAACTTTAGTGTGGATGTACTACGTAGATCATACTTTAGCTGGATATACAACATAGCTTAAAGTTTTGGGCTGGATATACTACGTAGATCATACTTTAGGCTGGATATAGAACATAGCTTAGAGTTTTGGGCTGGATATACTACGTAGATCATACTTTAGGCTGGATATACAACATAACTTCAATCTTTTGGCTGGATATACTACGTAGATCATACTTTAGGCTGGATATACAACATAGCCTCAAGCGTTTGGCTGGATATGCTACTTAGATCTATACTTTAGGTTGGTTATACAACATAACTTAAAGTTTTGTGCTGGATATGCTACGTAGATCCATAATTTAAGTGGGATATACAACTTAGCTTAAAGCTTAGGGCTGAATGTACTAAGTAGATCATACTTTAGGCTGGATATACTCTCTGAACCTTAAGTGCCCAGGGCACATGGGGCTTCCGCAAGGGTTTTCCACAAATGCCTGTCTTTCGCCTTTTTTTCTGCTCTTGCCCAGGTGAGCTCTCTACTGCTCAACATCATTTCTGTTGTTCTTCTCCATGTCTCTTTTGGTCTACCCTTACTTCTGCTCCCCTGTGGTGTCCATCTTATCGCTATTTTTGGTAGTGAGTTGTCAGTCATTCGGAGCACATGTCCCAACCATTGCCAGCGTCTTTCCTCAATAATTGTTGTCAGTGGTTTCATCTGCATTTCTGCCAATAAGATGTTATTTCTTATGGTGTTTGGCCAAAATATTTTTTTAATTCTACGTAAATATTTAGTCTGGAAAGAATTCAACTTGTTTTTTATGGTTTTGGTTATTTTCCAGCATTCACTTCCATAGAGTAGTACACTTAGAACATTACTCTTAAATATCCTGATTTTCATATTTATGCTTAGTTTATTTGATCTCCATATATTCTGTAGCATTGCAAAAGCCTGGTTTGCTCTAGTAAGTCTGCTGTTGATGTCCTCTGTGCTGTCTCCATTTTCTACTACTCTGCTGCCAAGGTATACAAATTCGTTGACCTCCTCCACTAACTTGTTATCTACTCTGAGTACATTTCTGTTGTTCACATTTTGCTTCATTAACTTTGTCTTTCCTACGTTGATCTTTAGTCCTATGTTGTTTGCATTCTGAGTTAGCTTGTTTATTTTATCTTGCATATCTTTGTGACTGCTTGATAATAGACAAATGTCGTCCGCAAAGTCAAGGTCCTCCAGCACTGTGTCAAGGGTCCATTGTAATCCTCTGCGTTTGTCTGATGTTGCCTCCTTCATTAACCAGTCCACTGCCAAGATAAATAATGTTGGTGATAGTACACATCCCTGTTTCACTCCTGTTTGTACCCTAAAGCTGCTGGAGGTATGTTCTCCACAGATAACTTTGCACTGAAAACCCTCGTATAGGGCTTTGATTACATTAACTATTTTATGGGGGAGGCCATGCCATCTTAGGATTTTCCACAGTGCATCTCTGTTGACACTGTCAAAGGCTTTCTCAAAATCTATGAATAATGCATATGTTGTGCTATGCCACTCATTTGCCTGTTCTAATATTTGTCTAAGTACAAATATATGGTCTATGCATGATCTTCCTTTCCTAAATCCTGTCTGCTCTTTCCGCAGTTTTTCCTCAAGTGTTGGTACAATTCTGTTGATGATTATTCTGCAAAATACTTTACTAGTGAGTGGCAGTAGGGTAATGCCTCTCCAGTTCCCGCAATCTCTGAGGTCACCCTTCTTTGGTAGTTTTACTATAAGACCAGTTTTCCACTCCTCTGGGGCTTTTTCTAAATCCCAAATTTGTTGTAATATCCGGCAAAGTTGTTTTGGTGTTTCTGTTTCTTCTGCTTTCAACATCTCAGCAGTCACTTCATCTTCACCTGGTGCCCTGTCTGATTTTAGCATCTTTATTGCCTCAGGCTGGATATACAACTTAGCTTAAAACTTTAGTGTGGATGTACTACGTAGATCATACTTTAGGCTGGATATACAACATAGCTTCAAGTTTTGTTCTGGATATACTACGTAGATCATACTTTAGACTGGATATACAGCATAACTTCAAGCGTTTGGTTGGATATGGTACGTAGATCCATACTTTATGTTGGATATACAACATAGCTTAAAACTTTGGTGTGGATGTACTACATAGATCATAGTTTAGGCTGAATATACAACTTAGCTTTAAAGCTTTGGGCTGGATTTGCTACATAGATCATACTTTAGGCTGGATATACAACTTAGCTTAAAGCTTTGTGCTGGATATGCTACGTAGATCATACTTTAGGCTGGATATACAACTTAGCTTCAAGCTTTGGGCTGGATATACTACGTAAATCCATACTTTAGGTTCGTTATACAACATAGCTTCAAGCTTTGGGATGGATGTACTACGTAGATCATACTTTAGGCTGGATATACAACATAGCTTAAAGCTTTGGGATGGATGTACTACGTAGATCATACTTTAGGCTGGATATACAACATAGCTTCAAGCTTTGGGATGGATGTACTACGTAGATCATACTTTAGGCTGGATATACAACATAGCTTAAAGCTTTGGGCTGGGTATACTACGTAGATCGAACGAACGAACATACTTTATTTTCAAAGGGTTCGGATTTGGACACGCAGGCCCTTCTAACATTCTGCCCGTCATCATAAAGCTTTCACGCAGTCACAGTCATTCAGCATTTCTTAATGAGCATAATAATCATGAAGAAACACTTAAATGATTATATAAATAAATAATAAACGTATCTCTTGTTCATACACTCTACACTCTGATTTATGCAACAACATGAAATAAACTTATATTCATTCAAAACTAAAAAAAAATTATAGAAAAGCGGTATTAAAAAATTACAACAGTCAAGCCATACTTTAATCTACTTTAGACTATGCTTATGGAGTCATATAGTCCATATCAAACAAATGTTGACAAAGTTTGAAGTGATAAGAACAAATGTTACTTATAAGTTTTACATGACTTGGTAGGGCATTCCAAAGGTGAGCAGCTGAGTAAGAGAAGCTTTTTTTTAAACACGTCAAGCTGTGGTTTTGGGAGAATGCAATTGCTTAAGCGTTGACTGTGTTTTGGGTTGGATTTGAACAACGACCACAGATAGAGTGGAGCATTGCGCGATAGAATTTTATGAATTAACTTGGCCTTGGTGAAAAGAAATCTCTTCTTGAGGGGTAGAATATGCAAAGAGGTCAGAAGATGATTTTTTGAGATGACGTGGAAGATCATTGATGTAGATGGTAAACAGATCCTGTGGAACACCATTATAAACCACAGATGAACTTCTTGAGTTTTTGAGGTAAACTACCTGTTGTCTGTTGGAAAGAAAAGATGTAATAAACTGTGTCAATTCAGGGTGTGATTTATAAGTCTCAAGCTTTCTAACAAGGATTTCATGATTAATCATGTCAAATGCTTTTTTTTAAAGTTAACACAGACAGCACCACATAATTTATCATCGTTTATATCAGATAACCAACATTCTGTCATTTTTTGTGAGAGCTGGATGACAGGAATGTTTCGGCCTAAAACCTGACTGACAGTCAACAATCAAATCATTTTCTTGCATGTGTTGTAAGGTTGTTGTTGTTTTTTTTTGTATGTGTTTTTCTAGGGGTTTTGACAAAGTCGGTAGAATGGAAATTGGTCTATAGCTTGAGGGATATTTCTCTGAACCAGTTTTAAAAAGGGGACATATTTTTGCAATTTTAAAAGCCTGAGGAAAATGACAATGTGCAATGCACTGGTTGTAAATGTATGTTAGTGTATCTGTAATTACTGGGGCTAAGTAGCGTAATATCTTGTTGCTGAATTCATCAAGTCCTGCTGTGTTGTTGTTCTTTAAAGATGAAAGGTAATTGTAAACATTACTAACTGACATGAAAGGAATACTGGGTTGCTTTAGATTTGCACATTTGCTACCTATAAATTTATTTAATTCGTTTAAGTCAAAAGTAGGAGTTGGTAGTGAAGATTTTAAGATATTGACTTCTTCTCTGAAGTGATTGCTGAACACTTCACAAGTGGGAACATGATTATAACTCTGCAAAGTCAGACTGTTTTCTTTTGTGTGCTAGAACGTTAATTGCTTTCCAGAGAGACTTCTTATATCTATCTTATATCCTTCCCGTGTCGTTAAACGTCACATAGGGCTCGCAAAGACTTACTGTCTGATTTATTCTGAAATAGGTTCCTAAAGTAATTTCTCTTTTTTTGCCTAATTAAATATTCTTCTTCTTCTTCTTCTTTCGCTTCTACCACCAAGACCTCCCTGCGATCCTAATGAATTTACTCCTTCGGTCCTCGATAAGTCCCGTGGTCCTCCTGTGGTCCCCGAGAGTACCACAAGAGATCCCCGAGAGGACCACACGAGCTACCCGAGAGGACCACAAAAGGTTCAGAGTATCGCGGGGCTTGGGCCTGTATTCTCAGTGGTTCGCAGAAGCGGGATTGCGTGATATTGTTGTCTTTGTTGCACTAGTTTAATCTAGAGTTGGACTTTCTCACCGGAAAAACTCGACGTGTTTGAATATCAGTATATCCCCGCCGGGTGAGAGGTAGTTGCCCATCCAGCCTAGAGTTGGACTTTCTCACCGGAAAACCTCAGCGTGATAAAGATATGCATACATCCCCATCGAATTAAGTAGTGAACTCTATTTCTAGGTAATCGGTAGCTAGTGAATTCCTTAATTTTGTGGGCCTGATCCCTTTCTCTTATGTCTTGCAATATCTCAGGTGTTATCTAGGGGGACTTCACTTGATCTTTAACTCTCAGAAATGATTCTAAGCTGAATTTGCTAAAACTTCTAAATTTAATACTAGTATGCAATAAGGACAATAAAGGGACAACTGGTCAGTGGAGAAAGAGAAATAAATTGAAAGATGGAGGGAACACTTTAACACCCTACTAAACAGAACACAAGCAGTACAAACAATAGACATACCTGAACCAAAAACGGAACTAAACATCAATACAGGACCAATAACAATGTGAAGTAAAGGAGGTGATAAAGAAGCTAAAATCAGACAGGGCACCAGGTGAAGATGAAGTGGCTGCTGAGATGTTGAAAGCAGAAGAAACAGAAACACCAAAACAACTTTGCCGGATATTACAACAAATTTGGGATCTAGAAAAAGCCCCAGAGGAGTGGAAAACTGGGCTTATAGTAAAACTACCAAAGAAGAGTGACCTCAGAGATTGCGGGAACTGGAGAGGCATTACCCTACTGCCACTCACCAGTAAAGTATTTTGTAGAATAATCATCAACAGAATTGTACCAGCACTTGAGGGAAAACTTCAGAAAGAGCAGGCAGGATTTGGAAAGGAAGATCATGCATAGACCACATATTTGTACTTAGACAAATATTAGAACAGGCAAATGAGCGGCATAGCACAACATATGCATTGTTTATAGATTTTGAGAAAGCCTTTGACAGTGTCAACAGAGATGCACTGTGGAGAATCCTAAGATGGCATTGCCTCCCCCGTAAGATAGTGAATGTAATCAAAGCCCTATACGAAGGTTTTCAGTGCAAAGTGATCTGTGGAGAACATACCTCCAGCAGCTTTAGGGTACGAACAGGAGTGAAACAGGGATGTGTACTATCACCAACATTATTTATCTTGGCAGTGGACTGGTTAATGAAGGAGGCAACATCAGACAAACGCAGAGGATTACAATGGACCCTTGACACAGCGCTGGAGGACCTTGACTTTGCAGACGACATTTGTCTATTATCCAGTAGTCACAAAGATATGCAAGATAAAATAAACAAGCTAACTCAGAATGCAAACATAGGACTAAAGGAAAGACAAAGTTAATGAAGCAAAATGTGAACAACAGAAATGTACTCAGAGTAGATAGCAAGTTAGTGGAAGAGGTCAACGAATTTGTATACCTTGGCAGTAGAGTAGTAGAAAATGGAGACAGCACAGAGGACATCAACAGCAGACTTATTAGAGCAAACCAGGCTTTTACAGTGCTGCAGACTATATGGAAATCTAAAAAACTAAGCATGAATACGAAAATCAGGATATTTAAGAGTAATGTTCTAAGTGTACTCTATGGAAGTGAATGCTGGAAAATCACCAAAACAATAGAAAACAAGTTGAATTCTTTCCAGACTAAATGTTTACGAAGAATTAGAAAAATATTTTGGCCAAACATCATAAGAAATAACATCTTGTTGGCAGAGATGCAGATGAAGCCACTGACAGCAGTTATTGAGGAAAGACGCTGGCGATGGTTGGGACATGTGCTCGGAATGACTGATAACTCACTACCAAAAATAGCACTAAGATGGACACCACAGGGGAACAGAAGTAAGGGTAGACCAAAGGAGACATGGAGGAGAACAACAGAGAGGATGCTGAGCAATAGAGGGCTCACCTGGGCAAGATTAGAAAAAAAGGCAAAGGACGGTCATTTGTGGAAAACCCTTGCGGTAGCCCCATGTGCCCTGTGCACTTAAGGTTCAGAGAGAGAGAGAGAGAGAGATTTAATTTTTGGGAATTTTCAACCCATGTCGTGTCCATGTACAACAGACCGGGTAGTGATCACTCAGCGACGTGTGAGGGACTTTACATTCTATAATGTAATAGATCCATACTTTAATCTGGATATGCAACTTAGCTTCAAGTTTAGGACTGGATACACTACGTAGATCCAAGTATTCGGGTGGATAAACTATGTAGTTCCAGCCATACTCGGATGAAGTTTCAATAATAACTCCGAATCCAGCATTCTGATCATCAAGAGAAAGTGCAAGATGATCAACAACACAACAACAACAACAACAACGACAACAACAACAACAATAATAATAATAATAATAATAACTACTAAAGTAATAAGATTACTCCGAACAAGGGGAAGACACTGAACAGACGCCAACAGAAAAAAAACCTCACAAGATAAGACACAAGTAAGTGTGTACCTAAGGGCGGTTATACCCACTATCATCAGGAGCCGAGTACTGTCTGGAAAGTCACAGAGAACAGACCATAAAAACACATAAGTCAGATAAAGAGATTACAATCTCTAAAAGACATCGACGGTTTCAGGTAATGAATCTCGTGTTCATCTGAAGAAATTCAGTTCATAAACAACGAGAAGAAACTACTCCCACAGAAATATAATTTTAAAAAACTGTTCTCATATAAAAGCAATCAAAATAACTATTCTCACTTCACAAACAAATAAAATAATTGCTCTCACCTTAAAAACATCAAAATAACTGTTCACATATAAAAAAAAAGCAATCAAAATAAACTGCCCCTACATAAAAACTATCAAAATGACTGTTCACACTACAAAAAAACTAGATAATTGATTCAACATAACAAATAATCAAAATATGTGCCCCCACATTGAAAAAACAATCAAAATAATTCCTTCCACATTAAAAACAATCAAAATAATTCCTCCCACATTAAAACCAAACAAATAATTGCTCCCACATTTAAATCAGTCAAAATAATTTCTCACAACATTAAAAACTATCAAAACGACTGGTCTAAAAGAAAAACACAACAACAGAACAAAACAAAACAAAAAATCAAACCAAAATAATTGATCAAACATAAAAACAATCAAGAAAACTGCCTACACATAAAGACAATCATAATGACTCTGCCATATAAAACAATTAAAGTTACTGCCCACATTTGAAACATTGAAAACGACTGCTTCCACACAAAAACAATCAAATGTCTCTCTTGGGGGAAAAAACAATCAAACAACTGTTTCCACAAACAAGTATTCAAGAAAGACTGTCATATGAGCAGCCCAAACAGCTATTTCTACAAACATCACACCAAACAAGTACTTTCTCAAATACGAAACATTACTTCCACCTGCAAACATCAAACAGGTATTCCTCATGCCACACAACCCAAGAATTTTTTTTTTTTTTTGGGTCCAGACAGAGAAAATAAATGTACAACTCCTCGTAAGTGAGAATAATCCAGCCAAGCCTTTGGTGATTACATTACCATAATCATCATCATAATCTTTGTCATCACTATCATCAACACAATCATTTTCATTAGCTGAGATTTTCTCATTACATATCCCTCTTGTCGAGTATATCGTATTCTCGCCAACTTTGATCCCCCCAAAATTAACATAACTAGGCAACAGCTTGTAACAGAAGAAAATCGCTTAGTCATTATTTGAAATAACATTTGTAATGTATTTTTAGAGAAACTACCGATACACGATAGAACGATGGGTAATTTCTGTGTGTGTGTGTTTTTTTTTTGTGTTACCTGTGACCTAATTCTGTCGGAAACAATCACCAGTCAAGCGAAATCAAGGATGATATATGTAAACTGGGACACCGCGCTAGAATTATGACATACGTGTATGCAAATCTTTAATTGACAATATTTTTTTTTGTATCGTAGTGGAAGCTCTATGTCTGTGATTGCTACTTTCAGATTAAAAAAAGTAATATTTTCAGCCAGCACCAGATGCGGGAGGAAATCATTAACGCAGCAGGGAAGTAACAGAAAATTGTAACAGTACGACCTTATTTCCTGTCGATGACACACCACTGCCACAAAGTTGGCAAAATATACACCAAAATATCAAAGTGATGGAATATGTTATTAATGGTTATTATATTATAAAAATGCATAAACCCATAGTCACGTGATTGTCACACCTGCGGCAGGTGTTCACCGCGTGCACGGGGCAGTCTCGTGCTAACTTTATTCCTTCCTTACAATCTTCCTTTCTGCCTTTATTTGTCTTTCTTTTCTTCAGTGAATTATCCTTAAGATTATTTATGAGTATATACTCTAGCTGTGACTATTTGGTGTTACTATATACGATTAAAAAAAAAAATATATATATATATATATATTCATTTGCATGTCCCTTGCGGAACTTTGCCTCCCTAACAGCAATCTTGTAAGCCTCTCGGTTGTAAGCAAGATGCCCTGCTGCTGATGCATCCATTTGCAGATTATCAACAATGTCTTGCAGCCATCTTCGACTTGGTCTTCCTCTTTTTCTTTTTTCCATTATGTACCCTTCCAAAACAAACAAGGCAACTAAAATATGTATCAATGAGGAAAAACTGGAAGAAGTGGAGAGTTTTGAATATCTTGGATCGCTACTAACTAATAATGGAGATACAATGAGGGAAATTAAAAGGAGGACATGTATCGCTATTCAGAAAGTAAAACAAATAAAGAATCTGTGGAGAGGAGCAGACAGAATCACAAAAATAAGATTTTTAAGGGCATGCATCTTTCCCATAGCAACATATGCCTGTGAGACCTGGACACTAAACAAAAGAGCTGAGAAACACATAAATGCCTTTGAATGTAAATGCCACAGAAGAGTTCTCCAAATATCGTGGACACAAAAAAGAACAAATATATCTATACTACAAGAGCTTAATATTGAAGAAGGCTGGCTAGTGAAGAGGATTAAAGAGAGAAAACTGAAATATTTTGGACACATTAAACGTCATGATAATTTAGAGAAGACCGTATTGGAATGATACATAATGGGAAAAAGAAAAAGAGGAAGACCAAGACGAAGATGGCTGCAAGACATCGTTGACGATCTGGAAATGGATGCAACAGCAACAGGCCATCTTGCTCACAACCGAGAGGCCTACAGGAGTGCTGTTTGGGAGGCAAAGTTCCGCAAGGGACATGCCAATGAATGAATGAATGACCCTTCCAAGATCGTCTTCTCTAGATTATCATGACGTTTAATGTGTCCAAAATATTTCAGTTTTCTCTCTTTAATCCTCTTTACTAGCCTGCCTTCTTCAATATTAAGTTCTTGTAGTATGGATATATTTGTTCTTTTTTGTGTCCATGATATTTGAAGAACTATTCTGTAGCATTTACATTCAAAGGGGTATTTATGAGTTTCTCAGCTGTTTTGTTAAGTGTCCAGGTCTCACAGGCATATGTTGAGATGGGAAAGATGCATGCCCTTACAAATCTTATTTTTGTAGTTCTGTCTGCTTCTCTCCACAGATTATTTAGTTGTTTTTCTTTCTGAAGAGTGATAGATATCCTCTTTTTAAGTTCCCTCATTGTATCTCCATTACTAGTTAGTAGTGATCCAAGATATTCAAAGCTCTCCACTTCCAGTTTTTCCTCATTAATACATATTTCAGCTGCCTTGTTTGTTTTGTCATTTGTCATCAATTTAATTTTCTTTGCATTAAGATAGAGGTTTTGCTCTTCGCTGTTCTTACGGACTGACAGTATATATATATATATATTATATATATATATATACACGCACACGAGAGAACGTAATAAGTAACTCGCAAATTGAAATATTTTATCAGTGGCAGTTAGTATTTAAATATATCCTTAAATAGTACCATCATCCAACTTTATAAGAGATGTATGTAGGGGGCGCTGGGTGTTACTTGCGCAAAGAAAAGCAATAACAAAATGGCTGCCCAAATGTTAGTGTGTAGCAAAGAAGAACAGAAAAGTGTAGTGCGATTTTTGTGGGGTTGAGGACATTCATAAGGAAATGATTACAGTTTATGCTGGAAAGTGTTTATCACGTAAAGCCGTCTAAAACTTGGTAAAAGAATTTTCTCAGGGACCCACCGAAATTGTTGATAAAGTCCGACTTGGCCGTCCTGTTCAGATTTCAACAGAAGCGACCGTGTAACGTGTGAATAAGATTATCAGAGCTGATAGACCAGCAACGATAGACAGTGTAGCAAGTGCAATCGGATGTTCACATGGCTTAGCCTACAGAATAATTCATGAGCAATTGAATTTTCGGAAAGTGTGCTCACGTTGGGTACCCAGAGATCTGAATGATGAACACAAAATGAACCGATTTGGTTTGTCATTGCAGCATCTCTGTCATTACGCATATGAAGGTGAAGACATGCTCCAAAGGATTATTACTGGAAACGAATCTTGGGTGCACCACTACCAACCCGAATCAAAACCTGCCTCAATGAAATGGAAACACCCGTCATCGTCATGCGCAAAAAAAAAAAAAAAATTCAAGATTATGCCTTCTGCGGGGAAGGTTATGCTGACAGTGTTCTGTAATCATCAAGGAATGTTGTTAACCAAGTTCCAGAAGCATGGTGACAGTGTGAACTCTGTATCGTACTGTGAAGTTCTGTCAATACTACGGGATGTAATTCAAAGAAAACGTCCTGGTCTGCTGACTAGAGGTGTACTTCTCCTTCATGACAATGCCAGACCACATACGGCTCAGTTAACCCAAGAGAAAATTAGCCAGTTGAGTTGGGAAGTTCTTGAACATCCACCTTATAGTCCTGACTTAGCTCCAAGTGATTTTCACCTGTTTGGTCCATTGAAAAACCACCTTGGCGGGAGAAGATTCTCGATTGACGAAGAGGTGGAAACAGAAGTAAAAAAATGTTTCAGAAATCGGACTCCAGATTTTTACGCCATGGGTAAAAAATCACTGATTTACACGATGGGACAAATGTATCAATGTTGGTGGCGATTACGTTGAGAAATAGGGGAATAATGCAGGTAAAAAACTCGTATTTAGGTTTTTTGTTTTTTTGTAACAGGCATTTACGAGTTACTTAGTGACTTCCCCTGGTATAACACGTTTCCCTTTGAAATGAAATCTCGTACGCTAAATAGGAAAGTTGAGGCCCTTAAAATACGGATTTACAGAATAATAGGGGCCTGGGGGACTATTCCTAGCAGAGGCAAAAAAGAGCAGGAAATCAAATTAAATCAAAAAGATAATTAATGAAAAAATATAGGAACAAGACACTGTATACAATTCGGCCATATCAGAGGCATAATACAGAAATGAAAACTATACTTTCTGGGGAAAATTGAAGGGAAAAAGAGCAAGAAGGCGACAGTGATAAAGATGTTGGACAACACCAAAAGACAGTAAGGATTCAGCCTGAAATGTGTGGTAAAAGCGAAGGTCGCAGACAGTTAGAAGGTCAGTGCAGCTGATCCTTGGTACATGGCACATGATGATGATGATGATGAATGAATGAATGAATGAATGAATGAATGAATTATAGAACTGAGCTGCCAGTGCATCCAGCCCAGCAGTTTTGTGAGTGTCATCCAGAGTGTCTCTCTATGCAGGACGAATCCTCAGCTGTCAGCGTATAGTCGATGAAGTCTGCACACATTGCACTCAGCTTTGTAATTCTTTCGACCGAAACACGACAATAACGCGACACTACTCACGGTCTTCAGTCCAGATAGCGGAACGGCTTTGCAAGAGATGTGATAGTCGAGTGACTTTGCAAGAAGTGGTGATAGTCGAGTGACTTTGCACGAGATGGTGATAGTCGAGTGACTTTGAAAGAGGTGGTGGTAGTCGAATGGATTGTGCGTTTTTCTCTCGTGACTAGTGAGGTTGCTCGTCTTACAAGAGTCCTTGGTTCCAGCCGCGGTCACTCTCTCACTATTTCTCTTTCTCTCACACTCTCATACCCTCACAGTCTAACACTCTCATACCCTCACAGTCTAACACTCTCACACCCCCACACTCTCACATCCTCACACCCTCACCTCTTCACATCCTCACACCCTCACATCTTCACTCTCATACACTGACATCTTCACATCCTCACACCCTCTTATCTTCACACCCTCACATCTTCACATCCTCACACCCTCACATCTTCACACTCTCACACTCTCACATCTTCACATCCTCATACCCTCACATCTTCACACTCTCACACCCTCACACTCTCATATCCTCACACTCTCACACCCTCACACTCTCATATCTTCACACACTCACACCCTCACACTCTCATATCCTCACACTCTCACACCCTCACACTCTCATATCTTCACACTCTCACACCCTCACACTCTCATATCCTCATACTCTCATATCCTAACAGTCTCACACTCTTACACTCTCATATCCTCGCACTCTCACATCCTAACACTCTGACACCCTCACGCTCTCATATCTTCACACTCTTACATCCTAACAGCCTCACACCCTCACACTCTCATATCCTCAGACTCTCACACCCTCACACTCTCATATCCTCACACTCTCACATCCTAACACATTCACATCCTAACAGTCTCACATCCTCACACTCTCACATCCTAACACTCTCACATCCTAACACTCTCACACCCTCACACTCTCATATCCTCACGCTCTCACATCCTAACACTCTCACACCATCACACTCTCATATCCTCACACTCTCACATCCTAACACTCTCACGCCCTCACACTCTCATATCCTCACACTCTCATATCCTCACACTCTCACATCTTAACACTCTCACACCCTCACACTCTCACATCCTAACACTCTCACACCCTCACACTCTCATATCCTAACACCCTCATATCCTCACACTCTCACATCCTCACACTCTCATACTCTCAGACTCTCATATCCTCACACTCTCACATCCTAACACTCTCATATCCTCACACTCTCACATCCTCACACTCTCATATCCTCACATTCTCATATCCTCACACTCTCATATCCTAACAGTCTCACACCCTCACACTCTCACATCCTAACACTCTCACACCCTCACACTCTCATATCCTCACACTCTCACATCCTAACAGTCTCACATCTTCACACTCTCACACTCTCACATCCTAACACTCTCACACCCTCACACTGTAATATCCTCACACTCTCACATTCTAACACTCTCACACCCTCAGACTCTCATATCCTCACACTCTCATATCCTAACACTCTCACACCCTAAAACCCTCATATCCTCACCCTCTCATATCCTCACACTCTCACACCCTCACACTCTCATATCCTCACAGTCCCATATCCTAACAGTCTCACACCCTCACACTCTCGTATCCTAACACTCTCATATCCTCACACTCTCATATCCTCACTCTCTCATATCCTAACACTCTCACACTCTCATATCCACACACTCTCGCATCCTAACACTCTCATACCCTCACACTCTCATATCCTCACACTTTCACATCCTCACACTCTCACACCCTCACACTCTCATATCCTCACACTCTCACTTCCTAACACTTTCACACCCTCACACTCTCATATCCTCACACTCTCACACCCTAAAACCCTCATATCCTCACACTCTCACATTAAAGTATTTTATGTGATACGACTTATGTTTTGAGCCTGTGCAAAAACTTGTCACATTCTGCCATTCTATCTGGTCACATTCTGCCATTCTATCTGGTCACATTCTGCCATTCTATCTGGTCACATTCTGCAATTCTAGCTTGTCACATTCCGCCATTCTATCTGGTCACATTCCGCCATTCTAGCTTTCTTTGACAGTCCTAGGAAAGCTGTTCTGCTGTGAGACTAAACTGTTAAATATTATCAGTTATGCCTTAGACCGTGCCTTACGCCGAGCGTGGTCTGGGAATCTGGCCTGTCCGCGATAATCCACGGGAAGAAACTAACTGTTGTTGTTGTTGTTGTTGTTGCTATTGTTGTTGATATGTGGCTTTATATTTCTGAATCTAAAGATCATGTAGCCAGCGTGGTAGGACAGGTTGCGGGCGCTGCTCGAAGGTCAAGGCTGGGGCTTTCCTGCTTTAAAGGAGTAGCCGTGGATGAAAACAGAATAGCTGATGAATAGCGTAAAGGTAAAAGATAAAAAATCCCGGTTTCCATGCCATTAAGGCATACTGGTGATACAGAAACTAGGCCCAAGACCTTCGGCACATGGAAGTGTGAAGTGGCCAGCATCTCTCCCGGCAGCATTTGCTTTCCTAGATTTCTCTGGCACCCATTTTAGAGGCTGGGGTGGACCATGGGAGCATCCTGGTGTGTAGCAGAAGAAATCCCACTGCTGGGACTGAACCTGGTACTGCCGGATTAGTAAACCGAGCCCCTAACCATTCAGCTAATCACGACGCGTAAGGCCTTAAAGTGGTTCTGCACCATCTTAAGCAATACTCTAAGATGGCCTCCTTGTAGCTTATACAAACTCTGTGCGTGTGTGGGTGTGTGTGTGTGCGGGGGTGAAGACTCTGTCCGATGAGGGAATCAGCGACCCATAGCTGATATGCCAGCGTCAGGGTTAGCGAACCATAGCTGATATGCCAGCGTCAGGGTTAGCGAACCATAGCTGATATGCCAGCGTCAGGGTTAGCCAACCATAGCTGATATGCAAGCGTCAGGGTTAGCCAACCATAGCTGATATGCCAGCGTCAGGGTTAGCCAACCATAGCTGATATGCCAGCGTCAGGGTTAGCCAACCATAGCTGATATGCCAGCGTCAGGGTTAGCCAACCATAGCTGATATGCCAGCGTCAGGGTTAGCTAACAATAGCTGATATGCCAGCGTCAGGATTAGCGAACCATAGCTGATATGCCAGCGTCAGGGTTAGCCAACCGTAGCTGATATGCCAGAGTCAGGGTTAGCGAACCATAGCTGATATGCCAGCGTCAGGGTTAGCGAACCATAGCTGATATGTCAGCGTCAAGGTTAGCCAACCATAGCTGATATGCCAGCGTCAGGGTTAGCCAACCATATCCGATATGCCAGCGTCAGGGTTAGCCAACCATATCCGATATGCCAGCGTCAGGGTTAGCCAACCATAGCTGATATGCCAGCGTCAGGGTTAGCCAACCATAGCTGATATGCCAGCGTCAGGGTTAGCCAACCATAGCTGACCAAGACCCTTTCCCACCTCTCTGTGGTACTCTCAGTAACAGGCCTAGCCTGGCTACTAAAGGGGCAGGGATAGTCAAAGATCCCATGGTGGTGGAGTCTGCTAAAGAAGCATTGCACAGCCCCTGCTTTTTAGCTGTACTTCGGGACTGAAAAAAATAGCTGCCATAACCCGTTCCCACGCCGATATCACAAGACCTCCACGGCATCGACTGCAAAAGAACACCAGCTCGCGGTTAGAGGAAGAGAAGACAAGACAAGATATTTATTTCCCACAGTCAGACTGTACAATCACGGCCACTAATTGGGGACTTAATATGGCTACTGATGGGAGGAGAGAAATATTCATATATAGATGTCTCCGATTTACGACGTACTGGAGTTACGGTGATCTGAAGCACTCTCGCATCCTAACACTCTCATACCCTCACACTCTCATATCCTCACACTTTCACATCCTCACACTCTCACACCCTCACACTCTCATATCCTCACACTCTCATATCCTAACACTCTCACACCCTCACACTCTCATATCCTCACACTCTCACACCCTAAAACCCTCATATCCTCACACTCTCACATTAAAGTATTTTATGTGATACGACTTATGTTTTGAGCCTGTGCAAAAACTTGTCACATTCTGCCGTTCTATCTGGTCACATTCTGCCATTCTATCTGGTCACATTCTGCCATTCTATCTGGTCACATTCTGCAATTCTAGCTTGTCACATTCCGCCATTCTATCTGGTCACATTCCGCCATTCTAGCTTTCTTTGACAGTCCTAGGAAAGCTGTTCTGCTGTGAGACTAAACTGTTAAATATTATCAGTTATGCCTTAGACCGTGCCTTACGCCGAGCGTGGTCTGGGAATCTGGCCTGTCCGCGATAATCCACGGGAAGAAACTAACTGTTGTTGTTGTTGTTGTTGTTGCTATTGTTGTTGATATGTGGCTTTATATTTCTGAATCTAAAGATCATGTAGCCAGCGTGGTAGGACAGGTTGCGGGCGCTGCTAGAAGGTCAAGGCTGGGGCTTTCCTGCTTTAAAGGAGTAGCCGTGGATGAAAACAGAATAGCTGATGAATAGCGTAAAGGTAAAAGATAAAAAATCCCGGTTTCCATGCCATTAAGGCATACTGGTGATACAGAAACTAGGCCCAAGACCTTCGGCATATGGAAGTGTGAAGTGGCCAGCATCTCTCCCGGCAGCATTTGCTTTCCTAGATTTCTCTGGCACCCATTTTAGAGGCTGGGGTGGACCATGGGAGCATCCTGGTGTGTAGCAGAAGAAATCCCACTGCTGGGACTGAACCTGGTACTGCCGGATTAGTAAACCGAGCCCCTAACCATTCAGCTAATCACGACGCGTAAGGCCTTAAAGTGGTTCTGCACCATCTTAAGCAATACTCTAAGATGGCCTCCTTGTAGCTTATACAAACTCTGTGCGTGTGTGGGTGTGTGTGTGTGCGGGGGTGAAGACTCTGTCCGATGAGGGAATCAGCGACCCATAGCTGATATGCCAGCGTCAGGGTTAGCGAACCATAGCTGATATGCCAGCGTCAGGGTTAGCGAACCATAGCTGATATGCCAGCGTCAGGGTTAGCCAACCATAGCTGATATGCAAGCGTCAGGGTTAGCCAACCATAGCTGATATGCCAGCGTCAGGGTTAGCCAACCATAGCTGATATGCCAGCGTCAGGGTTAGCCAACCATAGCTGATATGCCAGCGTCAGGGTTAGCCAACCATAGCTGATATGCCAGCGTCAGGGTTAGCTAACAATAGCTGATATGCCAGCGTCAGGATTAGCGAACCATAGCTGATATGCCAGCGTCAGGGTTAGCCAACCGTAGCTGATATGCCAGAGTCAGGGTTAGCGAACCATAGCTGATATGCCAGCGTCAGGGTTAGCGAACCATAGCTGATATGTCAGCGTCAAGGTTAGCCAACCATAGCTGATATGCCAGCGTCAGGGTTAGCCAACCATATCCGATATGCCAGCGTCAGGGTTAGCCAACCATATCCGATATGCCAGCGTCAGGGTTAGCCAACCATAGCTGATATGCCAGCGTCAGGGTTAGCCAACCATAGCTGATATGCCAGCGTCAGGGTTAGCCAACCATAGCTGACCAAGACCCTTTCCCACCTCTCTGTGGTACTCTCAGTAACAGGCCTAGCCTGGCTACTAAAGGGGGCAGGGATAGTCAAAGATCCCATGGTGGTGGAGTCTGCTAAAGAAGCATTGCACAGCCCCTGCTTTTTAGCTGTACTTCGGGACTGAAAAAAATAGCTGCCATAACCCGTTCCCACGCCGATATCACAAGACCTCCACGGCATCGACTGCAAAAGAACACCAGCTCGCGGTTAGAGGAAGAGAAGACAAGACAAGATATTTATTTCCCACAGTCAGACTGTACAATCACGGCCACTAATTGGGGACTTAATATGGCTACTGATGGGAGGAGAGAAATATTCATATATAGATGTCTCCGATTTACGACGTACTGGAGTTACGGTGATCTGAAGTTGCGATCGCCCACGGCATCTTAAGTTTCATTTGTATTAAAATAAGTTGAAATTCCACATGACATCTTATGACAACATTCTAAACTGGTTCTTCTTCTTCTTCTTCTTCTTCGTTCGCTTCTACCACCAAAATCGCACTGTGATCCTACTGAATTTACGCCTGTGGTCCTCGTTAGGTCCCGTGGTCCCCTGTGTGGTCCCCGAAAAGACCACACGAGATCCACGAGATCATCATCATCATCATCATCATCATCATCATCATCATCATCATCATCATCATCATCATCACCACCACCATCATCATCACCATCATCATCATCATCATCATCATCACCATCATCATCATCATCATCATAATCATCGTCATCACCATCACCATCACCATCATCATCATCATCATCATCATCATCATCATCATCATCATCACATCATCATCATCACCATCACCATCATCATCACCATCATCATCATCATCACCACCACCACCATCATCATCATCATCATCACCATCATCATCACCACCACCACCATCATCATCATCATCATCATCATCATCACCATCATCATCATCATCATCACCATCATCATCATCATCATCATCACCATCATCATCATCATCATCATCATCATATGTAAAAGTCTTTTGACATGACTCTATTATGTTTCTGAATTGTAGAGCTGTACAATGTATGTGACATGACACATTCCATTTTTACAAGTTTTATCCTGTCTTGACATGTCTAAAGTGCTGTTCTGTCTTGACATATCTAAAGTGATGTCCTGTCTTGACATGTCTAAAGTGCTGTTCTGTCTTGACATGTCTAAATTGCTGTTCTGTCTTGACATATCTAAAGTGTTGTTCTGTCTTGACATATCTAAAGTGTTGTTCTGTCTTGACATATCTAAAGTGTTGTTCTGTCTTGACATGTCTAAAGTGCTGTTCTGTCTTTACATGTCTAAAGTACTGTTCTGTCTTGACATGTCTAAAGTACTGTTCTGTCTTGACATGTCTAAAGTACTGTTCTGTCTTGACATGTCTAAAGTACTGTTCTGTCTTGACATGTCTAAAGTGCTGTTCTGTCTTGACATATCTAAAGTGTTGTTCTGTCTTGACATGTCTAAAGTGTTGTTCTGTCTTGACATGTCCAAAGTACTGTTCTGTCTTGACATATCTAAAGTGCTATCTTGTCTTGACATGTCCCAAGTTTTCTTACTCCTGTCTTTTTCACATGTTGGAAAATGAATTTTCTTCTCCTTAAAATTGTAAAATGTTTTTTCCAAGTTTTCTAACTTCCCCCAGAGTTTTACTTTGTTCCCGAGTGACCAGATTTGGCATGGAATCTTTCTAGAGATCAGCACCGGCCAGTTTTGCTTTTTTTGGCAACTAAAATTTTTCAGTGTTTTATTTCACGATATTTTCAAGTGGCAGCTCTTCATATGAGAGAAACTTTTTGTGGCAGCAACATCTTTCTGAATTGCTGGATCTGTAGATGAAGCTTTTTCCCCAGCAATTGCCTCTTGTCTATAACAGTTCTGAACGCAAAAGCCAAATTTGTGTGTTGCTTCTGCATTCTTTGTTTAAGGACATTTAAAACTTGTCAAGCAAATGAAACCAACACAGACATCGTTAGCTCGCAGTTGCCGAAGCTTTGACATCTTTGTTATTTCAGTGACAGCTGGGAAGGCGAAATCATTGGATAACTGGAGCGAGCAGACTTGAATCCGTCCCCTTCATTTTCATCAGCCAATAAACATATGAGAGCTGCAATCGGATCAGATTTCAAAATTTGAATATAACGTTAGATAATACTTGCATGCAACGAATTAATGAGCGGTGAATATCAATTTATAAGTCTCACAAACATACATTTGGCGCAGCATCTCTGAAGGACATTTGGTAAGTAGTCCCTGCTCAACTAAGCTACAACACTACAGCAATAGAATTGTGAAGGATAAAGGTATGAAATTGTTTTCTGAACAGGTTTATACGGCAGCGAGACTGTTTCTGCTCGGATGAACTACTTCTTCTTCCGTGTTCGCTATCAGAAGGGAAGTTTTTGCGTTTTGTCAACGCTTGTAGTTAGGCTGTGATATTTACGCCCGCCTGCCTGCAGTACTTTTAGGTCCGGTTCTTTCATTTGTTTTTCCTTCCAATGTCTGTCTTTATTAACTTGGGGGCAGGAAAATATCTGCATTCATAGCCAGAATGTGGAGGCAAACATAAGGGTATTGTCAGTTGTAATTACCTAAGAGCGAAGCAAGTCAAAACAAGCTATCAAGTGGAACACAGCAGGCCAAAGAAAAAAAAGCAGACCGCGTGAAACTCTGAAGAGGACATTATTAAGAGAGGCCAAATTAAAAGGCATAAAATCCCTTGATGAGGTTGAAAGACTCGCCAAAGACAGGAAAAATTGGTGAACTACTTTGCGAGCCCTATGTGACGTTTAGCGGCACGGGAAGGATATAAGATATAAGAAGAAGAAGAAGCAGCAAGTCAAATAGACGCCTTGAGCACCATAACATTGGGTTATAGTGGCACATCTTTGCCACTGACGATGAAACCATGAAGTCAGCGGATGATAAATAAATATATATTTTTTTAACAAATGCAGATTATTATTATTATTATTATTATTATTATTATTATTATTATTATTATTATATGCCGTACTGGACAGTGTTGGCGAGCATACTTTTTCATCGCATGCGATCCTTGGTGTTTCCATCTAATTTAGATGCTTTTCTTCTGCTGTGCCACTTGGCCAGTCCATTGAGATACATATTTTTTCTCTTGGTATTCCCCTCTTTTTCTCTTTAATTTTCCAGTCATTAATAGGTTCTCTAACTTCTGTCTTCTCATGACATGTTCAAGTTCTCTGACTTCTGTCTTCTTATGACATGTCCCAGTTTTCCAACTTCTGTCTTCTCATGACATGTTCAAGTTCTCTGACTTCTGTCTTCTCATGATATGTCCAAGTTCTCTAACTTCTGTCTTCTCATGACATGTCCCAGTTTTCTGCCTTCTCATGACATGTCCAACTTCTCTAACCTCTGTCTTCTCATGACATGTCTAAGTTCTCTAACTTCTGTCTTATCATGACATGTTCAAGTTCTCTACGTCTGTCTTCTCATAAAATGTCCATGTTCTTTGACGTTTGTCTTCTCATGACATGTCCAAGTTCTCTAACTTCTGTCCTCTCATGACATGTCCAAGTTCTCTAACTTCTGTCTTCACATGCCATGTCCAGGAAATTCTGACCGTCTTATCGGTTTTTACACGTTTTTGTTTTTCTGAAACTTCTCTGAGGACCTCTCCGCTTGCATTTCTGTCTTCCCAGTATAATTTATGTCTTCCTAGTATAATTTATGTCTTCCCAGTATAATTTCTGTCTTACCAGTATAATTTCTGTCTTCCCAGTATAATTTCTGTCTTCCCAGTATAATTGCTGCATCCTTCTCAAGTCCCACGTCTCTGTTGCATGCAGGTTTTGTTTATCTTTTTCTGGACTGTCAAAACTTCACAGCCATAAAACAATACCAGCTGTAATATACCTGTAACGCTCTTTTCATCATTTGTAGAGACATATCTCTTATTAGTCAGTATTTTGTGCTAGTAATAGTTTTCATTTATTATGAACGTCAAGCTAAATGAAAAAAAAAAGTTCCAGATTTCAGATTTCCTACAGGATACAGGAAAAATATAAACCACACAAAATCAGATTTATAACTGACAAAACAGTGTATAATTATAGCTTCCAACACAAAGTACATTTATAACTTCCAACACATAATACACTTATAACTACCGACATATAGTATATTTATAACTACCACCACATAATACATTTATAACTACCAACACATAGTACATTTATAACTACCAACACATAGTACATTTATAACTACCAACGCATGGTATATTTATAACTGACAAAACATAGCAGATTTTTATAGCTTCCAAAAGATAGTATATTTATAAATTATTAAAGTAGGGTTATTCTTACTGTTGTTGCTGCTGTTGTGGTTGTTATTATTATTCCATCTCTTGTTATTTCTACTGTTGGTATTGTTATTACTGTTGTGTTTTTGTTATTGTTATTATTCTTGCTGTTGTCATTCTTGCTGTAGGTCTTGTTATTTCTGCTTATATTACTGTTCTTGTTATTGAAAATCCAGCTACGGTGACTTTCCAGAGTATAATTTGAGTACGGGACAAAATATTTTAGTGCTCACTTATATTTAAGGTCAACGTGTGGGATAATTAATCTCATAAAGGGACGCTCGAACCACTAACACATCTGTTCCTTTACCTACACGAACTGAGAAACAAAAATTCTGCTTCTAAAGTCTTAATGTGTGTTGTCTATTGCAGACATCCAACAAGATGGTTCCCATTAGCGTTGTTTGCTGGGCTTTGCTCATATCAATGGTGTCAGCTCAACCTGCAGGTGAGTTCTATTCTGAACATGCTTGGAGCAGCGGTTCTTAAAGTGTAGAGTACTCGGAGTCAGCCATTTCCTTTGTTACTGCATGCCAAACATCAAGCCCTGTATTTTTTTTTTAGATATTATCAGAGTTAGAGAAGTTGAATTTGAGCATAAATATTCTGAGCTTATGTAATGTTTGGGAAAAATCGAAGCACTGGAATCTGTGAATTAAATGGAAAAAAGATCACACATATTTCATCAAGATGGGACCACATTCAAATATGTCAAAAATATTTAGATCCATACTCAATGGAAATGTTCGGTTTACAGTGACAAAACTAAAAAAATGGTCAAAAATAGGTTTAAAATTCCCGTTCTTATGTCAGTAAGTAATATTGGGGACAGGGTGCTAGGCCGGTGTTGTGATGACCATCAGGGCATGAAAGTGTGACGTGGTCATTGTCACGCCTGGCAGGAGTTGCCTCCCCACATTTCTCTGGTGTCCGTTTCTAGAAGCTGGGTACTCCCCGGGACTTGATTCTTCTTGGTGTACACCAGAAAACAAAACCTGACGGCTGGGATTTGAAGCTGGTAGGGCAACAGCAATAATAATAATAATAATAATGTTTCAGTTATCGTTAGCTGAAATTGGACCGACAGCCTGTTGTTTGCTGTTCAGATGGCTCACCAGAGCGTCAAGTACTTCCCATAGCTCTTAGTTTAGATGGCTCACCAGAGCGTCAAGTACTACTTCCCATAGCTCTTAGTTCAGATGGCTCACCAGAGCGTCAAGTACTACTTCCCATAGCTCTTAGTTTAGATGGCTCACCAGAGCGTCAAGTACTACTCCCCATAGCTCTTAGTTCAGATGGCTCACCAGAGCGTCAAGTACTACTTCCCATAGCTTTTAGTTTAGATGGCTCACCAGAGCGTCAAGTACTACTCCTCATAGCTCTTAGTTCAGATGGCTCACCAGAGCGTCAAGTACTACTCCCCATAGCTTTTAGTTCAGATGGCTCACCAGAGCGTCAAGTACTACTTCCCATAGCTTTTAGTTCAGATGGGTCACCAGAGCGTCAAGTACTACTTCCCATAGCTTTTAGTTCATATGGTTTACCAGAGCGTCAAGTACTACTTCCCATAGCTTTTAGTTCAGATGGCTCACCAGAGCGTCAAGTACTACTTCCCATAGCTTTTAGTTCAGATGGCTCACCATAGCGCCAAGTACTACTTCCCATAGCTCTTAGTTTAGATGGCTCACCAGAGCGTCAAGTACTACTTCCCATAGCTCTTAGTTCAGATGGCTCACCAGAGCGTCAAGTACTACTCCCCATAGCTCTTAGTTCAGATGGCTCACCAGAGCGTCAAGTACTACTTCCCATAGCTTTTAGTTCATTGATGAAACTTGAAGCAGACTTTCTTTTTAAAAAAAATGTTGATAAAAGAAAATTGCAGTTTCAATTTCACGATCAAATTAATTTTAAGATTATTTCCATTCGACCATAAAGCAAGTGCAACTTGTTTTATTTCGTTCCAAAATAATTAATTAATCAAATTATGTAGCTTTCCTTCGACCTTTCTTTCTTTTTTCTGTCTTTCTTTGTTTTGTCTTTTTTAATGCCCCTTGTTCTTCATTTGACGCTTCATATATTGCTTCTTCGAATAATCTTGCGTTTAATCTTCACTTTGGTAATATATATATATATATATATATATTCATGAGTCCATGAGTCTATGAGTCCATGAGTCTATGAGTCCACGAGTCTATGAGTCTATGAGTCCATGAGTCCATGAGTTCATGAGTCCATGAGTCTATGAGTCTATGATCTATGAGTCTATGAGTCTATGAATCTATGAGTCTATGAGTCTATGAGTCTATGAGTCCATGAGTCTATGAGTCTATGAGTATCTGTTATCTGTTACATCGTTCTCCACAACTACATTTGTTTGCACTATCCCCACGCCTCCCCCCCCCCCCCCCATTTGAACTGAATGATTGTTCATTCCACGTGGGACAATATAGCCCTTCGCTCACGGGGGATGTAAACTAAAAATCGTAACAAATGATTTAAACTTCCTCTTTTGTTCCTCCTCAAATCTCTTATCCACCTCCCAGTTGGTGGCATAGCATTTACAGTTGGGATAACTGAGGACGTACAAGTAGAAGCTGGTGGCTTGCTCAAGTTCTCTACCATCATCACCAACTACGGCGGCGAGTTCAGCAAAGGGGCAAACACTTTCAGACCCAGAAAGGTGCGTGAGTACATGAGTTCTTTGGGGGGTTTTTCTACAAATTCCAGCCCATCTGTGAGCGCATGTTTAAAAGTGTGGGCGTGCTTCCGCACAATTCCTCGACAAGAAATTAATTTTTGCAACAGAAGTTTGATGGCAGACAGGAACAATTAATGTTATGTGTTATTTCTTCTTCCCGTCTTCCGTTATTTCTTTTTTACTTTCATTGTTTTTTTCCCTTTCTTTAGTTACTTCCACAATTTTCTTTGTTTATTTATTTTCTTTCTGTCTTTTCTTGTCCTTTTTAAAACTTTCCTTCTTTTAGCTGGCATGCAGCAGAGGAAGGCACATTGACAAAGTAGTTGTAGCTCATTTTCTGACTCGCTACATCAACGTTTCTCAACCTTTCAAGCCCTCGAGGTCACCTTCATTAATATAATTAATTTACCTATGAATAATTAATCACCACCGCTCATTTTTCACTTCATATGTGTTCTCCCTCTCCTGTCACACACAAACATAAAATGTAACCGTTGTAATAAATTCACCATAAACAAGCTATCAAGTGGAACACAACAAGTCGAAGAAAAAGAGGTCGACCACGTGAAACGAAAGAGGACATTGTTAAAAGAGGCCAAATTCTCTCTCTCTCTCTCTCTCTCTCTCTCTCTCTCTGAAACTTAAGTGCCCAGGGCACACTGGGCTTCCGTAAGGGTTTTCCACAAATGCCTCTGCTCTTGCCCAGGTGAGCCCTCTTTTGCTCAACTTCCTTTCTGTTGTTATTCTCCATGTCTCTTTTGGTCTACCCTTACTTCTGTTCCCCTGTGGTGTCCATCTTAGTGCTATTTTTGGTAGTGAGTTGTCAGTCATTTGGAGCACATGTCCCAACCATCGCCAGCGTCTTTCCTCAATAATTGCTGTCAGTGGCTCCATCTGCACTTCTGCCAACAAGATTTTATTTCTTACGGTGTTTGGCCAAAATATTTTTCTAATTCTTCGTAAAAATTTAGTCTGGAAAGAATTCCAAATTAGTACACAAAATCCTTTGATGAGGTTGAAAAGCTCGCTGGAAAGAGGAGAACTTAGTGAACTACCCTGCGAGCCCTATGTGATGTTTAACGGCACGTGAAGAATATAACATAAAATCACTGACATAGGCAGAACAAAAAAAAAAGTTTTTCCTTGTAGTTTATACAGCGGAGGGCCGATGGGGCCGACAAGAAGAATAATAAACGTATAGTATTCACAGTGTTAACAAGGTCTGGCTTGTGGTGTATGGCGTGTGGTGTATGGTGTGTGGTGTATGGCTTGTGGTGTATGGCTTGTGGTGTATGGCTTGTGGTGTATGGTGTGTGGTGTATGGTGTGTGGTGTATGGCTTGTGGTGTATGGCTTGTGGTGTATGGTGTGTGGTGTATGGTGTGTGGTGTATGGCGTATGGTGTATGGCTTGTGGTGTATGGCTTGTGGTGTATGGTGTGTGGTGTATGGTGTGTGGTGTATGGTGTGTGGTGTATGGCTTGTGGTGTATGGCTTGTGGTGTATGGCGTGTGGTGTATGGCTTGTGTGTATGGCTTGTGGTGTATGGTCTCTTATCCACCTCCCAGTTGGTGGCATAGCATTTACAGTTGGGATAACTGAGGACGTACAAGTAGAAGCTGGTGGCTTGCTCAAGTTCTCTACCATCATCACCAACTACGGCGGCGAGTTCAGCAAAGGGGCAAACACTTTCAGACCCAGAAAGGTGCGTGAGTACATGAGTTCTTTGGGGGGTTTTTCTACAAATTCCAGCCCATCTGTGAGCGCATGTTTAAAAGTGTGGGCGTGCTTCCGCACAATTCCTCGACAAGAAATTAATTTTTGCAACAGAAGTTTGATGGCAGACAGGAACAATTAATGTTATGTGTTATTTCTTCTTCCCGTCTTCCGTTATTTCTTTTTTACTTTCATTGTTTTTTTCCCTTTCTTTAGTTACTTCCACAATTTTCTTTGTTTATTTATTTTCTTTCTGTCTTTTCTTGTCCTTTTTAAAACTTTCCTTCTTTTAGCTGGCATGCAGCAGAGGAAGGCACATTGACAAAGTAGTTGTAGCTCATTTTCTGACTCGCTACATCAACGTTTCTCAACCTTTCAAGCCCTCGAGGTCACCTTCATTAGTATAATTAATTTACCTATGAATAATTAATCACCACCGCTCATTTTTCACTTCATATGTGTTCTCCCTCTCCTGTCACACACAAACATAAAATGTAACCGTTGTAATAAATTCACCATAAACAAGCTATCAAGTGGAACACAACAGGTCGAAGAAAAAGAGGTCGACCACGTGAAACGAAAGAGGACATTGTTACGAGAGGACAAATTCTCTCTCTCTCTCTCTCTCTCTCTGAACCTTAAGTGCCCAGGGCACACTGGGCTTCCGTAAGGGTTTTCCACAAATGCCTCTGCTCTTGCCCAGGTGAGCCCTCTTTTGCTCAACTTCCTTTCTGTTGTTATTCTCCATGTCTCTTTTGGTCTACCCTTACTTCTGTTCCCCTGTGGTGTCCATCTTAGTGCTATTTTTGGTAGTGAGTTGTCAGTCATTCGGAGCACATGTCCCAACTATCGTCAGCGTCTTTCCTCAATAATTGCTGTCAGTGGCTCCATCTGCACTTCTGCCAACAAGATTTTATTTCTTACGGTGTTTGGCCAAAATATTTTTCTAATTCTTCGTAAAAATTTAGTCTGGAAAGAATTCCAAATTAGTACACATAAAATCCTTTGATGAGGTTGAAAATTTCGCTGGAAAGAGGAGAACTTACTGAACTACCCTGCGAGCCCTATGTGATGTTTAACCGCACGGGAAGAATATAACATAAAATCACTGACGTAGACAGAACAAAAAAAAAAGTTTTTCCTTGTAGTTTATACAGCGGAGGCCCGATGGGGCCGACAAGAAGAATAATAAACGTATAGTATGGACAGTGTTAACAAGGTCTGGCTTGTGGTGTATGGCGTGTGGTGTATGGTGTGTGGTGTATGGCTTGTGGTGTATGGCGTGTGGTGTATGGTGTGTGGTGTATGGCGTGTGGTGTATGGCGTGTGGTGTATGGTGTGTGGTGTATGGCGTGTGGTGTATGGCGTGTGGTGTATGGTTTGTGGTGTATGGCGTGTGGTGTATGGTTTCTGGTGTATGGCTTGTGGTGTATGGCGTGTGGTGTATGGCTTGTGGTGTATGGCATGTGGTGTATGGCTTGTGGTGTATGTATGGCGTGTGGTGTATGGCTTGTGGTGTATGGCGTGTGGTGTATGTCATGTGGTGTATGCCGTGTGGTGTATGGCGTGTGGTGTATGGCATGTGGTGTATGGCGTGTGGTGTATGGCGTGTGCAAGAGTAAGGTTTTTCTGTCTCATACTTATATTGAAGTAAAAATAACTTTTAAATCAAACTTGTCTTGGACAAAAAACAAAAACAATTAGCCAGGCCCCCCCAGGGTTCCTCCACAAGTGCCTAGGAGGGGATCTTTCAGTCACAATCCCTGGCGGAACCACTGAAGACCCGTCGTGGAACCCTGGATTGAGAAACACTGAGTTCTATGTTCCAACTTGCTGCCCGGAAGAACAGTGAACTACACAGAAAAGTGAGGCGTGACGTGTTATAAGAAGCAGAGAATTTCTTGTACTTTTTAAAAAATTGTTCATGAAACTTTATTGTTCAGTGCTCTTATTTCAGTGCTGACTACTGTGTGTATGTATCAACTTTTTGAATTTCACTCATTCTGTCACACAGCAGTAGGCAGCAACATAGACTTGTGAGACATCAAGATTATCCTTATAAATCATCAATTATATTCAAACTCATGTTCACAAGACGTTATTAATCCATTGCTTCGTGCACTGATTCCACATCAAAACTTAGCAGTCACACTGAGATGTTTTGACTGAGCTGTGAACTGAGATGTCCTGACTGATATGTGAAATGAGATGTCTTGACTGATCTGTGACTGATATGTGAACTGAGATATCCTGACTGATATGTGAACTGAGATGTCTTGACTGATCTGTGGACTGAGATGTCTTGACTGATCTGTGGACTGAGATGTCTTGACTGATCTGTAAACTGAGATGTCTTGACTGATCTGCCTGAGAGAGGTTTATCTTAGCTCCTGTTCAGTTCTGCGAGTTTTGTTTATTCTTTTCCCGTCGGTTTATAAACTGACAAATGCTGCCATCAGCTACATTTCACTGCTCCTGTTTTAGAACCTGGTCAGTCAAATTATCTGTTTAAATTCTGATCAGCCCACATGAGGTAATACTAGGTAATTTAAACTACACTAGCTTTGGGTGTCAAGGTTTTGTCAGAGATCAGACGACCGCTTCCTGGCTCTGTCCAAAACTTCCGCCTTGGGAATCTGTGCAGTGCTAAATGTCAGGTAGTTGCTGAAAGTTGAATTCTTTCCAGACTACATTTTTACGAAGAATTAGAAAAATACTTTGGCCAAACACCATAAGAAATAACATCTTGTTGGCAGATGTGCAGATGAAGCCACTGACAGCAATTATTGAGGAAAGACGCTGGTTGAGACACGTGCTCCGAATGACTGACAACTCACTACCAAAAATAGCACTAAGATGGACACCACAGGAGAACAGAAGTAAGGGTAGACCAAAAGAGACATGGAGAAGAACAACAGAGAGGATGTTGAGCAATAGAGGGCTCACTTGGGCCAGAGGAGAAAAAAAGGCAAAGGACAGGCATTTGTGGAAGCCCCATGTGCCCTGGGCACTTAAGGTTCAGAGAAAGAGAGAGAGAGAGAGAGAGAGAGAGAGAGAGAGAGAGAGAGAGTTGCTGAAAGCAGAATCCTTGATTAAGAAGTGAACTCTATTAACTTTTAAAATTTTTGAGTTTCCTTTGATGAAAGCACTCACTTTCCACTAAGAGAAGCCATTTAACCAGTCATGACCTTTTGTTTATGAGTTTCTCGAATTTCTTGTCGCTTAACATTAAAAAAAAACTCTAAATACAGCAAAGTAGAATCCTGGTCTTCCAAAATGTTGTACGTCATTAAAAAAAAATTTATCTTTGATAACTTTCAAGTTTTGAGTAAGAGAAACATCTGTGATGTGGACAGAGAACGAAGATTTGTTCAAAACGTCATCAGAATACACGGTATGAAGGGAGGTAATAGGTATAATGTTTTTTTCTCACATTTGCTCTTCAATATTTACCACCAATCCAACTTTTTGTTTGTTTGTGTCTCAAGACTCAGTGAGTTGTCTGTCACAGTACAACTTTGAAAACTCATAAGAGGATGTTTGTCGCTGTCATCATGTGACACGTGTTTGTGCGTGTTTGTTTTAATTTATTTATGTTTTTTTTTGGTGATTTGTGTGGTGTGGGAGTTTGTTTTTCTTCCAAGTAAAAAAAGAACAGTTTGGTATTATTTCCCTTCCTATCTCAAAAGTAGTACTTCTTTACAGCAATTTCTCTCTCACAAACACACGCGCTCTCTCTCTCTCTCTCTCTCTCTCTCTTTCTCTTCCTCTCCCATATTTCCTCTCTCTCACACACACACGCGCGCTCTCTCTTTCTCTTCCTCTCCCATACTTCCTCTCTCACTCTCTCTCACACACACACACGCGCGCGCTCTCTCTTTCTCTTCCTCTCCCATACTTCCTCTCTCACTCTCTCTCTCTCACACACACACACGCGCTCTCTCTTTCTCTTCCTCTCCCATACTTCCTGTCACTCTGGAAATGAATTTGTTTTATCATTGCCTTCTCTTTCTCTCCGTGGATGTACATGAAAACTTGTTATTTTCTTTAAACTCTCTCCCTCTCTCTCCCTCTCTCTCTCTCTCCCTCCCTTTTCTCCCTCTCTATCTCCCTCTCTCTTCCCTCTCTCTCTCTCCCTCCCTTTTCTCCCTCTCTATCTCCCTCCTCTCTCTCTCCCTCTCCCTCTCTCTCCCTCTCTCTCTCCCTCTCCTTATTTCTCTCCCTCTCTCTCTCCCTCTCCCTCTCTCTCCCTCTCTCTCTCCCTCTCCCTCTCTCCCTCTCTCTCTCCCTCTCTCTCTCCCTCTCTCTCCCCTCTCTCTGTATCTGTCTGTCAGTCTGTCAGTCCATGATTTTACTTATTCTTTGTTGAAGCAGTCCTAAGAAAGTGGCCTGATGCTGTCTGTTTGAATCTTTGAGCTCCTCTCTCTGTGTGATGGGTGTCATGTTGTAAATAAGCCGATATGTAGTTTCTCTGGCTTTCGGTATGATATTCTTAAGATGGAGGTTTGTGAAGGTTTCGAAGAAGGTCCTATCTCCGACCTCTTTTGATCGTGAGATGTAGTCGGGGGGGGGGGGGGGGAATTCTTGCTTTCTGATTAAATCTTTGTAGATGTAATTTGTTTTACGGTGTATGAATGCTCTATCCCCACCTTGTTTACGGTGTATGAATGCTCTATCCTCTATTTTATGTAAGTGTCTGATGACAGAAAAGGGTTTAAAAGCATTTTTGTTGTAAAACCCTGCATCATTTCTATCCCTTGCATTTCATTCCCGCTACCCGGTTGTTTCCCCTGTGTGTGCTGTTTGTAATGTCTTCTGGTTATTTCCCCTGACAGAATGGCGTTTATGGGTTCAATCTGAACGCTGTGGCATACAGAGATGACCAATTTGAGCTGGCGATTTACGTGAATGACAAGTATGTGGTATCAACCAAAGCGCACGCCGATGGCGACTACGCTTTTGGAGGTGAGAAACATACATTTTGAATAGAAGCATGGATGACAACCTAACAACAGGGTTATACCAAGATGTGGGAATTATTTATAGAATAATTTTTTTGTGTACGTTCTTGCAGGCACCTGAGATATTTGTTTAAAGAGAGCACATTTTATGTCTTAAAGCTACGAATGTCGACTCCTTTGATAGCTTATAGGCCTGATATCTGGCAGAATGACCGACTGCTTAACTGGGGGGAGGGCGCCACGCTGACAAGTTGGCCACTCTGCTTCTACAGGATGTCTTCCTAGATTCTGTAGTTCATCATTTCAAGTCTAAAGTACTTTGTTTCTTTTTCTTAGGTGAATCATACACACTGTGATCTATCACTTTAATATTTTTTCTCCTATGTAAATCATACCAACATATCTAAAATCCTGTCCCAAAAACACCAAAATAACAATCTACAAAACTGTAATAAGACCAGCATTCATTTAGAAACATGGAGTACAACAAAGAAAGATGAACAACAATTGCAGATCTTTGAGAACGAGATCCTAAGAAGAGTCTTTGGGATCATAAAGGATACCAGCAGTGGAGAACTGAGAACTAGAAAGAACACTGAACTGAACAGCTTATTTAAATACCACCGAATAATAAATGTCTTGAAACTGAACAGACTACGCTGGCTGGGGCATGTAGAAAGAATGTAAGAGAACAGACAAACGAAAATGATGTATGCACAAGAGATGAGGGAAACAAGAGCAAGGGGTAGACCAAGACAGAGATGGAAAGACAACACAGAAGAGGATATAAAAGAAATTGGTGTCATCAGCTGGAGAGAGAAGATTAGGAATAGAGAGGAATGGAAGCGAACTTTATCTGCAGCAATGAGCCTTAATGGCTTGAAGAAGAAGAAGAAGAAGAAGGTAAATCATACACACTGTGATCTATCACTTTACTATTTTTTCTCCTAGGTGAATCATAAACACTGTGATCTATCACTTTACTATTTTTTCTCCTAGGTGAATCATACACACTGTGATCTATCACTTTACTATATAATAGTACAGAACTGACATTTCAGCTTTCCTGTTTCAATTAAGTTCTTTTCTGCGTGCTGAAAGGTTTTACAATCCCTGATGATCCCAAAGGGAATATATATATATGTATATGGCTTCTCCGGTAAACATGAATCCCTGACACTCGATACACTTACTTCCGCTTTTGAAACTGTGAAGTGCTAATGGCCTGATTTTATACGAAAGAGGAAAGAATTGTTTCGTCACCAAAATGGTGTCCAGCGCTCCTTCTCTAAATATGGTCTCAAGAGCCTATATTCTGCTTGTCTGAAGTTAATTATGCCCCTGCTTTATTTATGTTTATTTGTTCTTAGTCTGGACATATTTTTCGTTTCATTTTCTTAGAGTGACCCACTTCGTTTGATCTCCTACAGGCAACACTGTGGCTGTAAAGTTATCGGTCGGAGACGAAGTAACCGTTAGAGCGTTGAAACCATCCTACTTGTATGGAGGGCAAGGCAAAGACATTCTGACAACGTTCAACGGCTTCTTAATTGGTCACACCAGTTGAACAGATCAGAAGAACTGGTTAACGAAATCACTGGTGATAAATCACATGATATTTGATCAGAAATACGTGTGAAGGAATTCAAGTGATTTGTGGATTAAACAATATGCTTATGGAATTGTTTTCTCCTTTGAATCTGCTCTATGTGTCTGGTTATATGTGTATCTGTATGTGCATTTTAACATATTCTGATGTGATATGAATACCACACATTATATAAGAGTTTAAAAATGGCTGGAAGAACGAAGGAAATATTCTGAGAACCTTTGAGATTAGGTGCACTTGATCGACCAAAATAAAAATAAAACAAAAACACAATCCAGATTGTATGAATTGAGAAAAGGGGGGGGGGGGGAAGAAGAGCCTCGAGGTCGTGCAGTTTAGAACGCACATGTGCTACATGCATTATATTTTGAAAACCACTGAGAGATTATGATTAACAGAATTTGTTAACCACTGCTTGTATTTGAGAGTGAGACTGTTTCCGCGCAATTTTTGTATATGTTAAACGACTTTTTTGAGGGCGCTCTCCCTATATATTAACCAAACTGTTATAGGGCGCTCTCCCTATATATTAACCAAACTGTTATAGGGCGCTCTCTCTATATGTTAACCAAACTGTTAGAGGGTGCTCTCCCTATACGTTAACCTTACTGTTAGAGGTTGCTTCGCTATATGTTAACGACTTAGAGGGCGCTCTCCCTATATGTAACCAAAACTGTTAGAGGGTGCTCTCCCTATATTTTAACCAAACTGCTTGATTGCACTCTCCCTATATGTTGTCCAAACTACTTGACTGCACCCTCCTTATATGTTAACAAAACTGTTAGAGGGCGCTCTCCCTCTATGTTAACCAAACTGTTAGAGGGCGCTAACCCTATATGTGTACAGAACTGCTTAACAGCACTCCCTATATGTTAACCAAAGAGGGCACTCTCCCTATATGTTAACCAAACTGTGTGACTGTGCTGTCTTTATATGTGAACCAAACAGTCTGATTGGGATGTTTGTTTATGTGACCCAAGCATACTGATTGCGCTGTTTGTATATATGAACCAAACAGTCTGAGTGTGACGTTTATACATGTGAACCAAACAGTCTGAGTGTGACGTTTATACATGTGAACCAAACAGTCTGAGTGTGACGTTTATACATGTGAACCAAACAGTCTGAGTGTGGTGTTTATACATGTGAACCAAACAGTATGACTGCGCTGTTTGTATATATGAACCTTCTACTTCTTCTTCTTCTTCGTTCGCACTGTCTGTCTATATCTACAGTCCTGTCTCTTGGATAAATTTCACTGTTTTTTGTAATTCATGTATGGAACCATAGAGCTTATCTTCTTTAGTGGTTTCACTGGGCCAGTAATTATTTCTCAGTGACTCGTAGTTGATGCAGTTCTGGAGGATATGTTCCACAGTTTGGGGCACCTGGGCACATGTACACAGATTAGTAGTACCAACCTTAAACTTTGTATACATATGACTTCGGAGTCGGCTGTGTCCTGTTCGGAGACGGAAGATGGTGACTTGTTCCTTTCTGTTTAGCATGTGATAGTCATCATGTGGTGGTGTTTGTGGCTTCCTGTAGGTTTTTATCATGCTTTTCTTCTGATTATAAGTGATTGGTATGTCTGGTTGCTCCATTTCAGTGCCCTCTTTGGCCAGTTGGTCAGCTTTCTCATTGCCTGGTATCCCACAGTGGGAGGGAATCCATTGCAAAGTGACTCCATGTTGTAAGCCAATTTTTGACAAGGCATCCTTAAGGTCTGGTAGTTTGTTGCACTGAAGAGCCTCCAGTACTGATCTTGCATCTGTGAGAATTACTACAGGACATGTATCAATTCTGGAGTCTGATAGTTTTTCAACTGCAGCAATAATTGCCCTAACTTCTGCATCAAAGTTGTTGCAGTATTTACCAGTGAGTATGGAAATCTTGTCAATGGTGTTGTTTGGATATTCAATATATGCTCCCGCCCCTCCATTCTTTATGGCATTATGTGCAGATCCATCTGTATACACACGTATCCAGGTGTCACATGGATATTTGTCATCTAGAACACTAAGTGTGGCTGTTGATCTTACAAGACTGCTCTGCATCTCACCATTCTGCACACCTTTCACTTCAGTCTGAATAGATATTTGTGTATAATCTGCTTCTTTCCATGGTGTATGCTCTGGTACAGATGATAATGGAGCGACTACAGTTGGAAGGTCAGGTATCAGCTTACGCATACGCTTGGCCTGATGAATGAAGCTGCTTCTTTTAAGCCGTCCTAATGCCAAGTTATTGAATCTCTCCTTCAGGGGATGGCTTACAGAGCTAAGGAATTTTTCTCCCATGGTCATGACCTTTGTGTCTCTACGTTCCTTTAGCGCTTGAACACCAACTATTTTCTGCATTTCTACTATTGGTGTGGACCTCATGGCACCTGTGATAATCCGTAGTGACTGATTTTGAACCTTGTCTAGATTATGCAGCGTAGTGTTTGATGCTGTGCACCAAGATGTTGAGCCATATTCTAAATGTGGTAGAATACTTTGCTGATATACATTCTTGAGGATTCTTTCACTAGCTCCCCATGTGGTTCCACTCAATTTTCTTAATATGGCTAGTTTTCTTCTGGCTTTTGCTTCTGCACTGTTGATGTGTTGCTTCCACGTCAGTTTTGAGTCAAGAGTCACTCCTAAGTAAGTGGGTTGGTTGTCCATCCTTAAGGGTATTTCATTTACAAAGATCTTACCTGCTTTCTGTTTAGATGAGAGAGTGAACAGAGTGGTACTTGATTTCTCTGTGTTGATACTTACACACCATTTGTTTGTCCATGATGTCAAGATGTCTGCTGCTCTTTGGAGTCTCTGTGTAGCAACTGTCGCATATTCATCTGTACACCACATGACCATATCATCTGCATACAGTGCCGCTTTGATTCCATAGGGAAGTTCCTTGACCAGGTCATTAATGAATACAAGGAATAGTGTAGGCGAAAGGACTCCTCCTTGTGGTACACCGTGTCGCAGAAGTACTTTCTGGCTGTTGTGTCCATCCATTACTACTCTAGCTTTTCTATTGTGTAAATAGGACTTTATCCAGTTGTACAGTCTTCCATTCACATTGCAGTTTCTTAGTTTCCACAGCAGACCTTTTTTCCTTACTTTATCAAAGGCTTTCTTCAGGTCTATCCACGCTGCTAGTACAAGGTTTTTCTCTTGGAATGCATCCTCAATCTCTTGAGAGAGATAGGTCACTTGATCTTCCGTACTGTAGTACTGCCTAAATCCTGCTTGTTGTGGAACGAGGTTTTCACTTTCTAGGTACCATTTTAGCCTCAGGTCAATGATGCGTTCCATCGTTTTGCATAGGCAGCTAGTGAGACTGATTGGCCTGTAGCTGGAGGCAGTATCACTGTTTTTCCCTGGTTTTAGCAGTGGTACCATGCTTGCTTCCTTCCAGATTTGAGGTAACTTACCTGTGCTCCAGCACATATTGAAAATATCCAACAGCTTTCCCATTGCTGCCATTCCCAGGTTCTTGATCATTTCATTGGACACTCCATCTGGTCCTGGTGATTTCCTTGGTTTCAGTTTACTAACTGCTAGGTCTAACTCACTGCGTGTGATTGGTGCATCTATGACCTCCACTTTTCTGACTTGTTCCTCCTCTTTCTGTGGCTCGATGCGCACTGTACGCTCCTTCTCTGGATGGATATCAATGTTGCAGTCCTGTGCAAAAATGCGAGCAAAGTGATCTGCTACCTGCTTACCTGTAAGAGTTTTCCCATCCTCTATTAGTGTAACCTTTGTACTTCTTCCAGTACTCTCATCATTTAACTGTTTGATTAGTTTCCACAGTTTCCTTCCATCCTTTTCAAAGTTTAGGGACTCTGTTTTCTCTCTCCAACTTTCCCGTCTGGCTTGCAGCTTTGCTCTCTGAAATTTGGCCTTAGAATGTTGATAATTATTGTGGTGTTCTTGGCATGGTCTATTTTCTGCTTGCTTTCGAGCTGCTTCCACGTCATCATGGAGTTTTCCCAGCTCACTAGACCAGTATGGTTTATAGTCCCTGCGAGCTCCTCTGGGAATGGTTTCACGAGCGGCCTGAAGGATACAAGCATCGAATTCTTTCACTATGCTGTTAATATCCTTACCTTCTATGGACAGCTGTCCCACCAGGGTACCTGTACGATGTCTGTACATTGTCCAGTTTGCTTTTTTATAGTTCCATCTGGGGAGAGGGTTACTGTTGTTAAGGAGTTCATTTTCTATTGTCAGGAAGACTGGTCGATGGTCGCTACCTCCAAGTTGTTTTCCAACTTCACATGTAATGTTCCACTTCAGATCTGGAGAGTGAAATGCCAGATCTGGTGTTGATTTTGTATGCCAAGCCCTTGAGTAAAATGTTGGGGGATCTATTGGCTGGTTGATCAGGAGAAGTCCATTATCATCGTGCCAGCTCTCAACTTCCTCTCCTCTCTTGTCTATGTGGTCATAGCCCCAGCTCTGGGAATGACTGTTAAAATCACCACAGACCATCAGTCTCTCTTTGTGTGGGATTGTTTCTAAAGCAAGTGGCCGGTCATTAGGACAGTAATAGTTAAGGAGGTGGAAATCTGTATTACTACTTTTTAGATAGATCATCTGGTATTCGGCTCCTTCCATGTACACTCCCACCTGACATGCGCTGATGTTATTCTTAACAAGTGTGAGTACTCCTCCTTTTCTTCTGTCCTGTCGGTCTGATCTAAAGCACTGGTAGCCTCTGATTTTAAAGGCGGCATCTTTGGTTAGGTGTGTCTCCTGTATGCAGCATATACTTACCTGCTCTGCAAAAAGTATGTTCTCTAGTTCAACCTTTTTGCTATAGCCATCTCTAACACTGCTGACACCCTCAGCATTCCACTGCATTATTTTAAGTTCTTGCTTTTTGGCTATTTTCTTCTGTTCTATTTTTTGGCCAGTAGCTCTACTCTCATGTCTCCTGACTCCACAAGACGAACTGAGAGGACCTCCAGTAGCATTGGGTGGACCCTTTCGAGGCAGGGGGCCCGGCACTGCACCTGCCTGGTTAGTCTTCACAGGGCGAGCACCATGTTTGAAAACTGTAGATATAGACATTTCATTAGCGATAATGCGTGTTACCCTGATTTTTGCGATGCGCCTTTTGGCTAGGTAACTCCGACTTCAGCATCTTTCCTTGCTAGGGCAGACTGTGGTCTTGCTCGGACTGCCATGAAGACAGTGTGGCTGGCCTGGCCAAAACTTTGTTTTCCAGCCTCTGGTGGCTGTACTTAAGCGCCTTCTCCATGTCAGATGGTTTGAGACAGTTCCACAAAGACACTCTGACTTTGAGATGAGGAATCTGATGAGTGCTTCAACGATATCCGTTCCCCGCCACCCATAGTCTACTGGCTCTGTTTTGTTTACATCATTCTGATAGCCATTGTTGTAAAGACCCATAGGCTTGTCACGTCCTGGATTCATTGGTTTCACACCAGACTTCCCTCATCCCCGCCAGAGATCTCCATGTCCCTATCTGTCCACCAACCTGACATTACATTTTGCAAAAATAACAATTACAATTAGTGTTGATTGCTACAAGTTTCTGGACTACAGAGGTAGGTCAGAGTTTTTAAGCAAACAGATCTATGTTCCCTGTCTCACAAACACTATGTTAAGATAAGTGTGCTCTTAACACAGTTGTTCCCAGGGGGTATATATGAACCAAACAGTGTGACTGTGCTGTTTGTATATGTGAACCAAACAGTGTGACTGTGCTGTTTGTATATGTGAACCAAACAGTGTGACTGTGCTGTTTGTATATGTGAACCAAACAGTGTGACTGTGCTGTTTCTATATGTGAACCAAACTGTGTGACTGTGCTGTTTGTATATGTGAACCAAACAGTGTGACTGTGCTTTTTGTATATGTGAACCAAACTGTGTGATTGTGCTGTTTGTATATGTGAACCAAACTGTGTGACTGTGCTGTTTGTATATGTGAACCAAACAGTGTGACTGTGCTGTTTGTTTATGTGAACTAAACAGTATGATTGCGCTGTTTATATATGTGAATCAAACAGTGTGACTGTGCTGTTTGTTTATGTGAACTAAACAGTATGATTGTGCTGTTTGTATATGTGAACCAAACAGTGTGACTGTGCTGTTTGTTTATGTGAACTAAACAGTATGACTGCGCTGTTTGTATATGTGAACCTACTTGTCTGAGAGCGCTGTTTGTATATGTGAACCTAACTGTCTGAGTGTGTTGTTTGTATATGTGAACCTAACTGTCTGAGTGTGTTGTTTGTATATGTAAACCTAACTGTCTGAGTGCAATGTTTGTATATGTAAACCTAACTGTCTGAGTGCCCTGTTTGTATATGTGAACCTACCTGCGTAATGATCAATGTTTGCATACAGATCTCATCTGTCTGATGACGTGTGTTTGTATAGATCATACAGATTTCATCTGTCTGATGACATGTGTTTGTATAGATCATACAGTTCTTATTTATCTGATGACGCGTGTTTGTATAGATCATACAGATCTTATTTATCTGATGACGTGTGTTTCTATAGATCATACAGATCTCATCTGTCTGATGACGTGTGCGTCACACCTGTCTGTGCAATGGGAGGTGTGTGTCTTCTTTTACTCATACCCTCAGTGTGCAATGGGAGGTGTGTCTCTTCTTTTACTCATAACCTCTGTGTGCAATGGGAGGTATGTGTCTTCTTTTACTCATAACCTCAGTGTGCAATGGGAGGTGTGTGTCTTCTTTTACTCATAACCTCAGTGTGCAATGGGAGGTGCGTGTCTTCTTTTACTCATAACCTCAGTGTGCAATAGCAGGTGCTTGTCTTCTTTTACTCATAACCTCAGTGTGCAATGGGAGGTGTGTGTATTCTTTCACTCATAACCTGTGTGTGCAATGGGAGGTGTGTGTCTTCTTTTACTCATAACCTCAGTGTGCAATGGGAGGTGTGTGTCTTCTTTTACTCATAACCTGTGTGTGCAATGGGAGGTGTGTGTCTTCTTTTACTCATAACCTCAGTGTGCAATGGGAGGTGTGTGTCTTCTTTTACTCATAACCTCAGTGTGCAATGGAAGGTGTGTGTCTTCTTTTACTCATAACCTGTGTGTGCAATGGGAGGTGTGTGTCTTCTTTTACTCATAACCTCAGTGTGCAATGGAAGGTGTGTGTCTTCTTTTACTCATAACCTCAGTGTGCAATGGAAGGTGTGTGTCTTCTTTTACTCATAACCTGTGTGTGCAATGGGAGGTGTGTGTCTTCTTTTACTCATAACCTGTGTGTGCAATGGGAGGTGTGTGTCTTCTTTTACTCATAACATCAGTGTGCAATGGGAGGTGTGTCTCTTCTTTTACTCATAACCTCAGTGTGCAATGGGAGGTGTGTGTCTTCTTTTACTCATAACCTCAGTGTGCAATGGAAGGTGTGTGTCTTCTTTTACTCATAACCTGTGTGTGCAATGGGAGGTGTGTGTCTTCTTTTACTCATAACCTCAGTGTGCAATGGGAGATGTGTGTATTCTTTTACTCATAACCTCAGTGTGCAATGGGAGGTGCTTGTCTTCTTTTACTCATAACCTGTGTGTGCAATGGGAGGTGTGTGTCTTCTTTTACTCATAACCTCAGTGTGCAATGAGAGGTGCACTGACACTGCACGTGGCCCTCAAATTCAAGATTGGAAAATCCAGAAGATACCTGGTAGCCCTGCACTACGTGTCTTCTGTGTGCCCAAGTGTGCCTGGCATTGCTTCATTCTGTATCCTTTCAAGCCTCTCCATCTAAGTCTGAGTGAGAGTGAGGATTGCCAGGGCATATTCAGCCACAGCCAGGACAAGTCCCTGGTGTAACAGAACGAGATGACTTTGCTCGCAGTCCATCACAGCCGTTTCTTGTATTGCGGCCGGGCGCTAGCCTTCAGCACCACGTGACACTGGCCAACACACATTTTGGTGCCTCAAATGTTAGATCTTTTTCTTGGTATACTTGACCTGCTGATCCAAAACTGGCACAAGTTTTCCCTTATCAGCCCTAGCTTTTTTAGATACAGAACATATGCCATATACCGCTCTTCACTCAGCTCGCCCATAAGAAATTATATTTTAATGTAGTGTTTCAATTACTATCTTTTAAGCATGAAGGAAACATATTAAAACTTAAAAGACAAGTGTAAAATCTACTTATTTCATACCAAAAGCACAAGAACTTACCAGTCAATCGACACACAAGAAGCTGCTTTTGTAAGACTTCAGACAGTGGGATCTGCCAGGACAATCCCCCATAAGATTCTAATAATAGTCTGCCATCATGTATGCATCCCATCTTCCTTTGTGTCTGGCTTCCATTGTTTGCGTGTCTTGGTGCAGTCTTTCACCTTGCTCTTCGCTTAAGTCACCATGGTTCTCTGGAAAGCGATCTAAGTGACTGTACTTTTAACATTTATGTTACAGCCAAGTCTACTGAAATGAAAGAGCATATCCTCTACTAATTGTGTGTAGTTGTCTGCCTTCTTGTTGCCAAGAAAGCTTTTCACAACAAGAATAAATGAAGACCAGGCACATGATTCGATTTCATTCATTGATGCTATAAAATGTGGATCATTTATAAGTTGTCTGATCTGTGGACTATAGAAAATTCCTGCCTTCAGTTTCTCTATGGTAATTCCAGGTAACTTATGCACTATGTGTTCAATGCACGAACCGTCTTTATTCAAAGCCTTTACAAATTGTTTCATCAGACGTAGCCCAAGGATACTTTGTGTAGCCACTTTGTTGACCAAGAAGAAAATTAACCATCTTGAAGTCTACACAAATCACCCATTGATGTTCTTGTTCATTTATCTTTTCCAAGACTAAAGAGATGGGCTTGTACTCGTCTTTCATCATAGTGGAATGACCGTTTGGAATAGAACCATATTTGTTGCCGTTATTTTAAAAAAAACACATTTCAAACTACGTTTTGAACTGTCGACGAAAAGACGCCACTCACTTTGGTTATATTCTGAAAGACCAATTTTCTTCACAAGGTTTCCGATGTCACTGCAGAATACTAAGTTGTTATCTTCGGTAGAGACAGAGGAAGACAGAGAGAGAAGTTACTTGATGGACTGTCAGTGTGGCTAGGAAGAAAGTGACCGGCAGATCTCATAATCAAGTCTAAAGACAGGGAATTGTGGAGAGAAATGATCGCCTACGCCACGCGGCACGGCACTTGATTGATTGTCTTCGGTAAAGAATGGCAGCAAATCCTTTTGTTTCCTTCGATAAAATATCATTTTTTATCCAGGCTGAAGTACACTCTTTTCTTATAGTCTGGAGGGAAGCAGTTCAGAAGACTCCTTGGAAAGATCATTCAGTTCATTCTGATCAGAACGATCACGATGTGAAGTTGTTTGGAATTCACTGCCTCTGCCCCTACTTTCTTTACTTTGATATCAAACATGAAAGACTCATCCCCTGAGAGCTGGGGTAGTTTAAGGAAAGGTGGAACGGGTACAAGATCCGAGTGTGGAACAGTTCTCCTTGCTGAAGGTAGATCAGTGTGAGGCTATAACAGTATATTGGAAAATTTACTGTTACGGTGTTTAGATTATCATAAAATAGATATGTTCTGGGGTATTTTAATATTTTTGACCGTTTGATTTAAAGCCCTTGGTATTTTTTTGTTGTTGTATAAGAGTGCAAATAAAAGGTCAGGGTTGAGACGTTAAACTCCACGAGATTTTTTATGAACTTAGCCTTGACGTGTTAGAACAGAAAAGTTATTTTCGGGATGAAGGTCGTAATCAGGTAGAATCACGGGCTAATTGATTCTCGGGTTAGAAACTTCGGGAAGATTAGCTGAGAGTAATAGTCTGTTGCCACTCTCTCCCTACATGGCGAACTAGTTCTCATCTGGAAAGGAGTTTGATTATTCATCTGTTTACTCACTTTATTGCTACATCCTCATTTATTCACCACTCATTTTCCCCATAATAAATATGTGCAATTGCTATATCAATTTGAGTGTTGGTGGTTCTCAAACTGCTGAGATGTGTTCGTTCTCAGTTACATATTAAAATTCCTCAGATGTAATCAGAAGAGAGAGTAAGGAAAAGTAGTAGAGTTTATCATTTGGGTGGCGTCTTTACACAATTGTGAAGTACTTAAATTATTGCCGTGTCTGTAACTAGCAGACAGATGCACGCTACATCTAAATAAAGGCTGCAGTACGGCTAGAACCTGTCACGATTATTTGGTCTGATGCCTGTGATATTGACAATACACAAACAGCAGTCATTGAAGTGGTTCTTCGGTTCCTTCCACACCATTGATACTCAAAGTTTCATGCAGCTTCTCTTTCCATTTGTCCACTGGCGCAAATGCTCCGCACAAGATTTGCATACAATATGAGGAGCCAGTGGCTTATCTTGATCTCCAAGCTTGACACCGAAATAACCCACATATTCTGTTTTTACAAACTCAGAAATAAGTTTCCTACTTGCTTTCAGTGTGTACTCCCCACAAATATAACAAAGTACGTCGGGATGACTCAAGCAGCTCTGGCTTGAGATAGCCATAATCTCTGCGGTGTTCGATTTGCAAAAATGAAATGACATGTGCGGGAATATACACACACCTACTATACGATCTTAACTATTATACAGTGCAACTATTTTAAACAGATCAGGTTGAGAAACTTTTGAAATACAATTATATGTAGTCTGCGAAAACTATGATTTACCATCTTAATTTAGTGTACATAATTATGTAATAGAACAAACGCGATTTTGTCATTTGAGCTAAACATTTGTATGCCAGTGTGCATTATAAGAAAGGATGCAGACGAAAAGTTGAGAGACAAAGGTCATTATACACAGACACACAAAATTGTGGGTAAGTTAAACACATAAATTAGCCATTCAAATAAGACAGCTTATTATGACATCCCAAAACTGCAGAAAAGATTTGTTAAAGAGCGGACTAAAATTTCTTTAAATTCAGCATATCTAAAAAAAAAACTAGAGTTGATACCAACCATATCTAAAAAACTATAGCTGATGCCAAATAACCCCAGGAACAGACCTAACAACAAAAGACATCAAGAAAACTGTCTGTTTGTTTGGCTGTGTAATCAGCGTGCTCTCTACATGAAAGGATCCAATGAAACCGCACTCCGAGGTGTTTTATTACTTGTATCCTCTCCACCACCTCTGGGTACAGACTCATGGTTGGTGTTGGTTTGTTCACTCTCTGGTTATACAGAGAGAACCATGCCACGGCTACCTTAGTCTGGTTAATAAAGGCTCTGCTTCGCTCCACCACCCACCAGTACGGTCCAGTTCTGTTTGGACTTCTCCAGCAATCTGCTCCCAGTCTCGTCCCTGCCAAGATATCGAGACGTCATCTCAGCATGTGACAATGTCCTTCCATGTCCCGAGACCTGCTCGCCCGTGATCCCATGAGTGTACGGGTTGAAGACCACTGGGGATAAGGGGGAATCCTGTGATAGGACGGGCTGTATCGTTATTTGTACCGAAGCCCAGCTGCTGCACTTGAACTCTGCCCTTCCCTGAGAACGGGCTGCATGGACCCAGTTAAGTAGACATGGACTAATTCTGAGTTCTAGAAACTGAACCATCAAGAAGACTAAAGGTACCCTGCTGTACACATCCTCCAGGTCAATTCACAGGTTTCAAAGCCCGAGTGGAATCCCTCGTATACATCCTAGGAAAAACCCGCTGCATTGGCCTGGGTCTCTCTGTGTGTGGACGGTACCCTCCAAGGGTAGGTGGAAGAAGATGTAGTCTCTCAAGATAGAACGATAGGTTCCTATCAGTGATCTTCTCCAGTAGTTTACTAACTGCGATCTCCATGGTGATCACGTGACAACCCTGGACTTTCGTGTGATCTTTAGCAGAAGCCTTCTTCAATATTAATTTCTGGTAGTATGGATATATTTGCTCTTTTCTGTGTCCATGATATCTGAAAAACTCCTCTGTAGCATCAACAGAAGACTTCTTCACATATCATGATGACAATCAATCAATCAAGTGCCATGCCGCGTGGAGTGGGCGATCATTTCATAATGTCAGACGGGCCTGCGTGCCCAATTCTTAACCCTTTTGAAATAAAGATCAATCAATCAATCAATCAATCAATCTCCACAATTCCCTGTCTTTAGACTTGATTATGAGATCCGCCGGTGACTTTCCTCCTAGCCATACTGACAGCCCATCAAGTAACTTCTCTCTCTGTCTTCATCTGTCTCTTCTTCCTTCAATGTTTCCAGTTGCCTCAACAAAAAATGTCATACAAATCTCGCTTGTCTGCCTCTGGTCTTTGCTGTAATTTGCTTTTTAACTCCAACCTCTCTTAAGACTTCTTCGTTGGCTTTCTTGGCTGTCCATGGTACCTTCAACATCTTTCTTATGAACTATATCTCCATGGCCTCTATTTCTCGCTGTACTCTCTTATTCATAGACCATGCTTCACATCCTTCGTGATGACACGAAGTTAAAAAAAACAAGACTGCCCGCACCAAAACAAGAGAGCACAATCTCTTGAACGGACGTGGAGAGCGCTGTACCTCCGTGACAGAAAGAAAGACGCAGTTTATTTCGTTCTCACTGGATATAATCATAAGGTAAAAACAGTCAGTGTGGTCCCTTGGAGGACCTCTGATAGAGAGTGGAAGGTTTAGGATCAATTCTTTGTACTACTTATGGGCTGTATATGTTAAAATAAACGAAGGTAAATTCACATCAAAGAGAGAGTAAGTGCACTGGATGAGTGAGACTCGAACCCTGATCTACAGCTTGAGGGACGGCCGCTTAGCCACGTGACGGTAATGCATATATGACACAGCCAGAAAATTTTCACCTGTATGTAATGAACATATATTTTATCCACACAGGTATGTGGCTCGTCTGGTTATACAAACTATTTCTAAGATGAATTAGGCAATATGTGTTTGTCAGTAAATAATTCAAAACTAGAGGAAGAATAAATATATGTAGTGTCGAGAGAGAGAGAGAGAGAGAGAGAGAGAGAGAGAGAGAGAGAGAGAGAGAGAGAGAGAGAGAGAGAGAGAGAGAGAAAATGGAAGGAAATGCTCAGCATGTGACAATGTCCTTCCATGTCCCGAGACCTGCTCGCCCGTGATCCCATGAGTGTACGGGTTGAAGACAACTGGGGATAAGGGGGAATCCTGTGATAGGACGGGCTGTATCGTTATTTGTTCCGAGGCCCAGCTGCTGCACTTGAACTCTGCCCTTCCCTGAGAACGGGCTGCACGGATCCAGTTAAGTAGACATGGACTAATTCTGAGTTCTAGAAACTGAACCATCAAGAAGACTAAAGGTACCCTGCTGTACACACCCTCCAGGTCAATTACTGCATCACAGGTTTCAAAGCCCGAGTGGAATCCCTCGTATACATCCTAGGAAAAACCCGCTGCATTGGCCTGGGTCTCTCTGTGTGTGGACGGTACCCTCCAAGGGTAGGTGGAAGGAGATGTAGTCTCTCAAGATAGAACGATAGGTTCCTATCAGTGATCTTCTCCAGTAGTTTGCTAACTGCGATCTCCATGGTGATCACGTGACAACCCTGGACTTTCGTGTGATCTTTAGCAGAAGCCTTCTTCAATATTAATTTCTGGTAGTATGGATATATTTGCTCTTTTCTGTGTCCATGATATCTGAAAAACTCCTCTGTAGCATCAACAGAAGACTTCTTCACATATCATGATGACAATCAATCAATCAAGTGCCATGCCGCGTGGCGTGGGCGATCATTTCAGAATGTCAGACGGGCCTGCGTGCCCAATTCTTAACCCTTTTGAAATAAAGATCAATCAATCAATCAATCAATCTCCACAATTCCCTGTCTTTAGACTTGATTATGAGATCCGCAGTTGAGTATTTGGTGTTATGGTGGGATATCTGAACAGCATGCAACAGGCTGTCGGTCCAGTCCCAGCGGAATATAATTTAAATATTATTATTGTTGTTGTTGCTGCTTTTGCTGTTGTTGTTGGTCTATTTCGTTAAAGCTGGAATAGTATTAAATACAAATTAAATTTTCATTTCCGCTACCATCATTTTTGACAGGTCATATATATATATATATATAGCAAAGTATGTTAACTTGATATGTGTGGTAACTTATGCCTTACGAGGCAAGAGCATGGGCACTGCGACATATATAAGGAGACCAGTAACTGACTGGATGTTCTTTCACAGTTGTACAGGACCTGTCGTCTTGGAGGTCACCAAACCTGGATATGGATGTTATTTATGCTGGAGAACATAACGTGGGATACTAGATGAGGCCACTTCCTCACTGCTATCAGCAGAACATCGGAAAGAGTGCGGTCTCCTAAACTTTGCCATTATTTCATAATAATTTGATACAGTACCGAGGTTTATCATTGATTTATTATTTTTTTAAAAGACATCTCCTTTCTTATCTTTTTTTCTTCGTTCTTTACGTTTTTGTTTGAATATGGCCACAGCCAAGGCGCTAAAACTATGAGCTAGATGTCTCTGTCACTGTCATTTTTTTAAAAATAAGTATAATTCTGTGTTATCGCAATTTCAGTAGTTTTATGTGTGTGTTTATTCTGGTATAAACAAAAACTATAAATTTCATCATAATCTAACAATATCAGGATGATAAAACGACGACAAAACTGAAAAGGTAATACAATAGAGCCTGACAGAAGTTACCTAGGCTAATCTTCTAAGGCGAATTACATTCAGACTTTTCATCTTACTCTGTGGCAGTTGCTCCACGCTCTGTGTGGTCTCATTTGAGTCAATGCATGCCTGTTTTCTCCTAGAGTTTAATGGATCATTCATGCGTGACGCTGACCACAGCAACCTCTCGTGCAGTGTTTCGAAACCTTTCTTAGATCATGCCGCACCTCAACGCCTCAAAGATTTTGATGTCGCCCCAACCCCCCTCCGGCCCCAAATTCCCCCCCCCCCCTGTTTCCCAGCTGGAAAGCGCTGTCTAGTGTGTCTACAGGTCAGGGGAAGTATTAATACAAGTACCTGATTCCTCGCAGGCTCCCATGACAGGTGACACGTAAATGAGAATGAGGACACAAGAACTGTACATTCAGTGTGCTTTAGCAGGCGGAACTAGCGGGTGAGGACGCTCTCTAATTTGGCGGTCAACGACCCATAGCTGGCATGCTGGCGTCAGGGTTAGCGACCCATTGCTGAAATGCTGGCGTCAGGGTTAGCGACCCATTGCTGAAATGCTGGCGTCAGGGTTAGCGACCCATTGCTGAAATGCTGGCGTCAGGGTTAGCGACCCATTGCTGACATGCCATTTTAAATGCCATTGAATGTAAATGCTACAGAAGAGTTCTTCAAATATTATGGACACAGAAAATAACAAATATATCTATACTACAAGAACTTGATATTGAAGAGAGTTGCTAGTAAAGACGATTAAACAGAGAAAACCTAACTATTTTTGACACATTAAATGTCATGATAATCTAGAGAAGACCGTCTTGGAAGAGTACATAATGGGAAAGGGAAAGAGAGGCGAAGATGGCTGCAAGACATGGTTGATAATCTGCAGATGGATGCATCAGCAGCAGGGCATCTTGCTTACAACCGAGAGGCCTACATGAGAGCTGTTATGGAGGCAAAGTTCCACAAGGGACATGCAAATGACTGACTGACTTGACTGACTGACGTGTGAATTAGCAGCAGAAGAATAAATGCCGCTATATTCCGGCGAAGCAACCAGCCTCCGAGACTCTGCTAAAACATGTAACGTGCCAAAGATTTGCTAACTAAATGACAGCATCAGTCAGATAAAAATAGTATGCTTATTTCCAACCTCCCGGCATAGGGCTCAACCCCGCTTCAGAATATTGGTACCTGAGGTTTTCTTAGGAGGAAAAAAAGGCAGCGAGGATAGATGCTGACATCCCTTTCTCAAATAACAGCCTAGAAAAATGAAGGCACTAAGACTTCACAACCCTGCGGTTTGTAAATGGTACATGGTATAGATAATCATGAACAGACTTATCAGAACCACCGAAGAACTTAACCAGCGGGAAAAAAGTATATAATTACTCCACTTTTACATTATCAGCGCCATTTAGGTCAGTACTTGTACAGCATATCAGCAACTGTACGCCACCAGCAGTGGTTCTCAAATTATATTCAATCGCCTACCAAAAGTTGCTGTACAAGAATACGTTTCTCCAATCGGTTTCTAGAAAAATAGGGATTTAAAAAACTAAAACGCAGAGAGAGAGAGAGAGAGAGAGAGAGAGAGAGAGGAGAGAGAGAGAGATTTACCTTTAACATTAAGTGTTAATGAAGCTATAAGAAAATGTTACAACAATTTAATAAAACAAGAAATGATCACTGTATTAACAAGCAACAGATTGGTCTCACCCACGCTGGCTCTGACAGTACAAGCAACAGATTGGTCTCACCCACGCTGGCTCTGACAGTACAAGCAACAGATTGGTCTCACCCACGGTGGCTCTGACAGTACAAGCAACAGATTGGTCTCACCCACGCTGGCTCAGACAGTACAAGTAACAGATTGGTCTCACCCACGCTGGCTCAGACAGTACAAGCAAAGGCAAAAATGCTCACGATATGTCACTATTTAAACAAGCCCTCTTTCTATTAACCCTGTTTACCGCACCTGCCCCCCCCTTTAAACACACACACACCCGCGCGCGCGCGGAGCATATTTACAAAATAACAAAGGTCAAAGTTCAAACAGATGCTGAACTCGAGCAAATATTATCGAGTACATTATTATTTCTATAAAAGTGGGGTGATCCAAATATAACGGAATAAACATTTCGTCTGCTTCGGTTGTTCGGAAGAACATTGTTAGAATATCAGACCATTTGTTAAAAAACAATTTAACTGCTCTTAAATCCAATAAATTGAAATTATGCTTGGACTAAGTTTTCTGATTATTTGCACCTTCATTCTCGCCGGTAAGTTTTGTTCCGTTTCTTGTCGTAGGCGGAGAAAGATTTCAATCTTAAACTATCATCATCGCCATATGACACCAACAGTCATTCGATTTTTACCAAACTGATACAAAAAATAGCCCATGATGTGATTAGATAATCTTTTAGCGTGTACATTATCACAAATAACATCTTACCAGCAAAAAACACTATTTTATACGACATATTTCTAGAAAAAAACATCATCACCAATTAAAAACTCAGTTAAAGCTAATGATTACAAACGAAGACAAGCAGATAGTTCTGCTGGACACATCTTTTAAGATCACTTCTAAATGGATCATGATAATCTAATGACATAAGAATAGTTTTTGATATAAGTATATATAAAACTAAATGTAAATATACACCCAGCCACTGCAGTAAAGTTGTGATAAAATGATAATCTAAGAGTGAATTCCCAGCCCATGAGTCGCGCTGTGACATGATAGTTCTCGTATCCATGGTGTCATATTTCTGTTACTGTTTGTAACATGCCGCCCAAGCAGGAGATGGATAGAGGAAATTACAGAAGAATTAGATATCCCATTATATTTACCAAATCATCGAGCACTATCAAGACGTCTATATGTCCCCTCAATACCAAAAGAATATGAGGAAGGAGACAAGACAAAACAAGTTTGTAACATTTCAACCAAGTTCTGCTGGTATCTTACAACAAAAAAAGTATTATAACTTTCCTGTGTTTTTCTGCGCTTGCTCTTACCGGTTGTTTTGTTTTGTTTTTTTTTCCTTGTTTGAAACGCGATCTGTTGAGACAGCCTTGCCGTGAATAGTTACGAGGGAACTTGTTTAGAACTCCAGGAATGCACTTCGAAGAAAGAACAACACGAAAACTAGAACATGCGGCCATCTTTAGAAAGCTGTGAAGAGAATCCCGGGGAAGACTTTTGCCGGTGAGTCTGATTTCTGCTGTAGGCAAGGTGCGGGAAGGACTGTCCCATACATTTAGAAATAATGAATCATCATCGTGTGCCGTGCTAAATAGCATTTGACAGTCACTTTTCTGCATCATATAAGGCCTTTTGTGTTTCCATTCACTTCAAATGTTGATCTCTTTTTCTCCCTGTTATACTTTGTCGGTCCAGTCACGTGCTTTAGTGTGTAATTTCCTGCTCTGTAATTATGCTCTGCTGTATTAGCTGCAGCATGTAATACTGTGGAAATGTTATATTCACAGATTGGATACTACTTCTGCTTTTCTCAAGATATATGAGCTTCTCTATGTTACTAGTTAATATTAACTTTACTTCACTCACAGCCGAGATTTTACTCTTCCAATTACAGTCTCTTTCTACATCTGTTTAACTGCTCTCTTCACAGACTTACTTTCCCAGGAACGATCACTCTCTCAGTGGCAAGTAGCAGCACAGCAGCAATATTAAGTTATGAAGACTTTATTGGTGCACGGGGTGACAATGACGATGAACGATGTGACGGTTATAACAGTGGCATAATACAATCCAAGAAGACATGACAGGACGAAATTCCAACTCAAGACAAAATAGAATAAGTTCCAAGCGATTACTGAGGTCCACAGATTTCGTCGCCAGCAGAACTTATATCACATTTCTATTCTACTAATCTATCACACTACACAACTAAATATTTCCACAGACAATCTAACCTACAGACTCCCCTATCCGAAACTCAAAATCACAAATCATAAGATTTCTGTCTCACAACTTTTCTTTCTCATAAGTTATACGTGCCACATCCCCGGCAAGTGGTATGCAAGCAACTGACTTAAAAGGGGAATAAATCTAAGACCAAAGCTATTGATTTCTATGAGACCTAACCCTTTTTATCCCAACTTTCCCAATTCTATGATCAGTTGTCTTTCCTTCTATAAATCTATATTCTATTACAGCTTTTATCAACGGAGGGCAAAAGGAAATCTACTACTGTACTATTATTACTTAGTTAAATCTTTCTTTCTCTCTCTCTCTCTCAGTTAAATCTCTCTCTCTGTCTCTGTCTCTCTCTCTGTCTCTGTCTCTCCTCCCCCTTCCAACTCTTTCCCTCTTTCTATCTCAAGAAATGACCAACATATGTCCATCTCCTTTTCCTGATCACCCGTGAGACTGGTTGTTGTTCAGTCATCTGTCTTATCTCTGCATTGTTCTTGAATTCATTCCACTTGATGCCGAGTATTTTCTTTAGGCATTTGTTTTCAAAAGAGTCTAATTTCTTTTCTATTTCTTTAGTTGTTTTCCAGCTTTCGCATGCATAAATGAGGGTAGATATTACATTTGAATTGAATAGTCTTAACTTGGTTTTTGTGCTTATAACTTTTGAATTCCATATGTTCTCAAGATTCTTGAAGACTGATGCTGCTTATGCAATTCTGATCCTAACTTCCTTTCTGGTGTCACCATCCTGGTCTATGTAGCTGCCAAGGTATGCAAATTGATTGACTTCTTCAATATCTGTCCCTTCTATGTGTATTTTTCCATTTTGATTGAGAGGAATTTTCATTATTTTTGTTTTGTCCTTGTTAATTTTAAGTCCTATTTTGCTAGCCAGTAAAGACAGGCTGTTTTTTCTTGCATGGAATTCACATTATTACTGATAAGAGTTCTGTCATCAGCAAAATCAAGGTCTTCTAGTTGGGTCCCATGTACCCAGTCAATACCTGTGTTACCTGTGCAGCATTTTTTCATTATGAAGTCTATTGTAATCCCAAAAAGTAAAGGAGACAGTATACATCCTTGTTTCACACCTGTTTCAATCTGGAACCATTCACTCATCCCTTCTTCTGTCTTGACTGCACAAACATATCCATTGTATAAGTCCTTAATAATGTTGACAATTTTAGATGGTATTCCATATAGACATAAAATTCTCCATAATGAATCTCTGTGTACGCTATCAAATGCCTTTTTAAAATCTATGAAGGTCAGTATTAATGGTTTCTGCTTTTCAATACGTTCTTCAAGTATTATTCTGAGAGTAAAGATCTGGTCGAGACAGCTTCTCCCTTTTCGAAAAAGGAAATCCACTATATCTTTGAGTCTATTCAAATGACCTTGCAAAATACTTTTGACACAACTTATATTAAGGTTACTCCTCTCCAGTTGTTACAGTCACTAAGGTTGCCTTTTTTGGTATTTTAACAATGATTCCTTTCTTCCAAATAGAAGGGACCCTTTCTTCTTTCCAAATCTTGTTAAACATTCTCTGTAGTTGTCTCATGTTGTCACTATTGATAGCTTTTAGCATTTCGGCTGTTATTTCATCTTCACCTGCAGCTTTGTTGTTAGCCATTGAATTCACTGCTGTTTCAATTTCATGCAATTTAATTTCATCTAGGTTGACATTTAGTTGTGGGGCTGGTAAGTCAGTTTCAAGGTTTAAAAATTCTTTTGGGTGTGGTCGATTAAGTATTTCTTGGAAGTGTTCAGCCCATCTTTGCTTTTGGTCTTTATTTGATGTTAATAGGGTTCCAGTTTTGCTAAGGATTGGTCTTTCTTTAGATGTAATAGTACCTGTTAGCCTCTTTTGTATGTTATATAAAGTTTTGGTGTCTCCTGTTTTTGCTGCTTTTTCTGCCTCTTTCGCCATATTGTCTATATGTTCTCTTTTATTCCTTCTAGCTGAACTTTTTACTTTCTTGTCTATTTCTTTGTATGTTGCTTTCGCCTGATCTTTTCCAAGATCTGTTTTTGCATTCAACATGTCTAATTTGACTACTCGTCTTCCATATTTTATCTGATATCCATGCTTTTCTATTTGTTTTTTTTTTCAGTCCAGCGCTTGCTTTTGCTGCTGTGATTATGGCTATGCTGTAAGAATTCCATAATTCATCTATACCTATCTCCTCAACTTCACTGGGTGTTTTGGAAACACTGGATACTACTTCTACTTTTCTCAAGATATGTGATCTTCTCTTATGTTACTAGTTAGTACTAACTTTACTTCACTCACAGTCAAGATTTTACTCTTCCAACTACAATCTCTTTCTACGTCTGTTTAACTGCTCTCTTCACAGACTTACTTTCCCAGGAACGATCACTCTCAGTGGCAAGTAGCAGCACAGTAGCAGTTATGAAGACTTTATTGGTGCCCGGGGTGACAATGACGATGAAAGATGTGACGGTTATAACAGTGGCATAATACAATCCAAGAAGACATGACTAGACGAAATTACAACTCAAGACAACATAGAATAAGTTCCAAGCGATTACTGAGGTTCATACATTTCGTCGCCAACAGAACTTCTACTACATTTCTATTCTACTAATCTATCACACTACACAACTACATATTTCCACAGACAATCTAACCTACGGACTGCCCTATCCGAAACTGAAAATCACAGATCATCTGATTTCTGTCTCACGACTTTTCTTTCTCATAAGTTATACCTGCCACATCCCCGGCAAGAGGTGTGCAAGCAACTTGACTTAAAACGGGAATAAATCTAAGCACAAAGCTATTGATTTCTATGGGACCTAACCCTTTTTATCCCAACTTTCTCATTTCTATGATCAGTTGTCTTTCGTTCTATAAATATATATTATTACACTATTACAGCTTTTATCAACAGAGGGCAAAAGGAAATCTACTACTGTACTGTCATTACTTAGTTAAATATTCTCTCTCTCTCAGTTAAATCTCTCTGTCTCTCTGTCTCTCCTTTCCAATTCTTTTCCTCTTTCTGTCTGTATTTCTTGAGACAGAAAGAGGAAAAGAATTGGAAAGGAGAGGAGAGAGAGACACACAGAGAGACACACAGAGAGAGACACAGAGACAGAGAGATTTAACTGAGAGAGAGAGAGAGAATATTTAATGGGCATGCCTGTTGAATTCGTAACCTTGGAAAACTCGTTCGCTCTTTTGTTCTCTCCCCCCTCCTCTTGTTTACTTTTTCATATATATATAAGTTTGTGTTTACAGTGTAGTCAGTGATCAAATTACCCAGTAATTATCGATTTAAGAACAAATAGGAAACTGTTGGAGCTGTTGGGTACCATAATCACTTTATATCATCAAAAACCTAGTAAAAAAACCCCCAGAGAAATCAGTTGGAGGATAATCAGGCCAGTAGAATGATGATGATGATGACGATGATGATGATGATGATGATGATGAATTTACATGGAGGAAAGTCCGCCAGTTCTGACTTTGGTTTATCGTTTGTACATTTTGTAAAGATTAAAACTCACCTGTTTTACCGTTTATGCGTTTCTATAAAGATTAAATCTCACTTGGTTTAACGCTTATGCATTTTGTAAAGATTATAACTCACATGGTTTAGCGTTTGTGCATTTTTTAAGATTATATCTCACATGGTTTAGCGTTTGTGCATTGTGTAAAGATTAAATCTCATCGCAAATAAAGTTAAAACAGAAATCACACGAGCAATTACTACTCAGTGATATTTGTAAATTGTATTCAATTTTACATCTAAAAAAGTATAAGGTACTGATTGTTGTATTGAGAAAACTGGTATTTCAGAAAGTGCTCGATGCAAGATGAGAGAGAGAGAGAGAGAGAGAGAGAGAGTTGTAGCGCTCTCCAAATATCCCCAGCGCGATCACTGTGTTTAGTTACAAAATCATCGTTGCTGTTATGTTGCATGAAGTTCATGACCCATTATTTCTCCTTTCTTCCCGTCTTTATAGCCAGATTTGTTTACGGGTTTTCCCTTTTTCTTGACGTCTTTAATCTAATCTGACACGTGACTCCACCCAGTCCATGCTGAGGACAAAAAAAAAAAAAACTGTAGTGAAGATTTCTTTGTCAATGAAGCAGAAAAGGCACTCGACCCAGCTCAGTACATTTGTTCAGAAGAAGCAAGGGCAGGTAAGTAACAACTCCGAACCTTAATGCTAACTTCCCGTCTTTCAGGAAAAAGAAACGATAGTTTATATGTCATCCATTAACTGCAGTCGCTGGAATTGTAAGACTGGTAGCAAGTAAGTTTAGCACCTCAGTGCACCATCATTTCCTTTGGGAAGTGCATTATGATAAGCAGCTGGATGGGATCCATATCTTAGAAGAGAGGTTCCCAAATTTTGTGTCGTAAGTGCCATCTCAGAGGCCGCATCCTTAGAGTTAGGGTATCCCAAAATATTTTCTGCTCAAGTGGCTCTTTTGTCCCTACTGGTCCCTTTTCTCTCATCGCTCGACACCTCCCGTTCCTTCCACTGCTCACTTTGAGAATCACTGATATGATAATATCTTTGTCAACATGGGCTTAGATTATTTTATGAAATCTGCAAACTCTGAGACTGCCATTAGAATCGAAAGCACATATGATTACCCTTGATTAAAAAAAAGATAGACTAAGCCAGCCATTCTCAGTATTTTTTTTGGTAATGGCAACTTTTAAGCTTTTCTCACCTTCCTCCCCTCCACCCCCTCCCAACCCGACCCCCCCCCCCCGACTCCCTGCCTCCACCTCCTTCTGTAGCCCTTTCTTTGTTTTCCCTCAGGAATATTCGGCTTTTGTGTTTGTATAAAACGTCTGTCTCTCATTAACACTTAATTAATTTCAGATTTATTTCTGGCTTTTGTCAGTGACTTCCAAGTAAGGTTAGAAGAATAAATAACAGACAACAATCGAAGCATTTTTATCTTCCATGAAACTGTGATGTCAGTATCACGCCTGGCTGCCTTACCTTCCCAGATTTCTCTCCTACCCATTTTTAGAGGCTGGGTGAACCCTGGGGCCTTTTTTGTGTGTACCAGAAAAAAAATCCCACTCCTGGGACTTGACCCCGGTACCACCTGATTAGTAAACCGATCGCCCAACCGCTCAGCCAACCAGGCCGCCAATATTTTATTGTGCCGCCATTAATGTGAAGTATTTTAAACTGTTGTTTTCATTTCTTCCCTCACATTGATTTTTAAAAAGTTTTACCAGATTATATTCACTGATATAAGTTTGTGTGAATGTATTTATAAAATCGTTTACACTGAGACAATGAATGTAATAAATGTGTAACGTAAATGTCTTTTCGGCTTTGATTATATAAAGGTATTATTTAAGCCAGCACTTGCCCAGGTGAGCTGCTCTGAGTATATAACGCGGAGAAACAAGAACAAGAGAGTGCAGGGACGACAAACTGGGGCAAGGATTATTTTCCTGGGGTCTTGGCAGCGCTAGCCAGTGCCGGCAACAGAGACGTTGATTCAGCTGACCTGTGTCCGTGAGTATTGCTTGACTTGCAAAGTGTGAATCATCACGTGGTTTCCCTCGTACTATGGAGAAAAAGTATCCTTAGATAGTGGGTACTTAACCTTTTTTATACCCTAATCAAGTGCCCAGTATGTCCCCATACTGCTTGCTCCAGACTAACAAAATCATCATCATCATCATCATCATCGTCGTCATCATCATCATCATAATCATCAGTCTATAAGTCACGAATTCAAAAGATGTCAATAGCTTGGTTTTACTTTATTTATGGATAGATAGGAAGAGAACGGCTGAAAGAAAAATTATAATCTAGCAACAGCTTCTCAGAGACCGAAAATGGCCAGAGAAAGAGTTCCAAAGAAAATTATAATCTAGCAACAGCTTTTCAGAGACTGAAAATGGCCAGAGAAAGTTTCCATATTAGGAATTATTTCGTATTGAAACTATGGTTAATAGGGGAGATAACACTGCCAAGTCTGACAATCAGCGAGCTGAGGCTGACATACTGGCTTCAGGGTTGTCGAACCTTAGCTGATATGTTAGCGTCAGGGCTGGAGAATCATAGCTGACAAGACCATGTCCCACTTCTCCGTTATTACCCCTACTAACAGACCTAGCTTTGCTAACGAGACAGGGATCGCTATAACCCCTAGGGTAGTGGAGTCTGCTAAAGAAGTATTGCAGAACCCTTCTTTTTAGCTCCACTCAAGGACTGAACAAAATGGCCGCCATAATCCGTCCCAAAGAGTACACAATGCTTTGCCTCAACACCTTCACGGCATGGTCGGCAAAGAGCACCTGCTTGCAACTCCATTAAGATAGATGACTTCTGGTCTAGGCCTTCGTCAGATAAGAATTGTATTCGTCGGGAGCTACTAGTTTATATTGCAGGACACAAACCCTTTCAGGATTCTTGCTACTGTGTTAAGTAACAATGAGGATTATTATAATCCAAGGAAATGAAAAGGAATTCAGCTTTTCTGTTCAAAATAATTAACAATAGGCTCGTTTTATACGAGCAACTTCTGGTTTTATTTTGCTCTTGAATCTTCTCATGACAATACGAAGCAGGATTTTGGTAGCATGGCTCATAAGACTAATGGTTCGATGATCTTCACGTTCAACCGCAACTTGTTTCTTTGGAAAACTGATTGCAAAAGGTCTGATGGGACATTCATTCATTTGCATGCCCCTTGCGGAACTTTGCCTCCCTAACAGCACTCCTGTAGGCCTCTCGGTTGTGAGCAAGATGGCCTGCTGCTGATGGGACATAGTTACTGTTATGGATGTCATTCAGCAATCTGGTAATTATTTCTATGCCAGGCTCTCTTAATGCTTCCGATTCTTCCTTGGTGATTTTATCTGGTCTTGGTGCTCTGTTCTTCTTCATGTGCTTGATGGTTTCTACCACTTCTGCTTTTAATATGGGAGGTCATATAAGATGTAACAGGATTTAATATGACGTAAAGTTGTTACTAATCACTACAAATAACAAAAAACAACTATAAATGTCATCTCATCGAACACATATCATATCCTCTCGTGAGCCTACTTGAGATTCTCCCCCCCCCCTCCCACAGCGCTAATTTGAGTTTGAGTTGGGAACCCCTGTTTTTGGGTTAATAATTGACTGTTCTTATCTTATCTTATATCCTTCCCGTGCAGTTAAACGTCACATAGGGCTCGCAAAGTAGTTCGCCAATTTTTCCTGTCTTCGGCGAATCTTTCAACCTCATCAAAGGATTTTATATCTGTTAATTTGGCCTCTCTTAATAATGTCCTCTTCAGAGTTTCACGCTGTCTGCCTCTTTGGCCTGTTGTGTTCCACTTGATAGCTTGTTTTGGGATTCTCTGATCATTTCTTCTCATCAAGTGACCAACATATGTCCATCTCCTTTTCCTGATCACCCATGAGACTGGTTGTTGTTCAGTCATCTGTCTTATCTCTGCATTGTTCTTGAATTCATTCCACTTGATGCCGAGTATTTTCCTTAGGCATTTGTTTTCAAAATTGACTGTTACACTCTGCTATTTATAGAACGTAGAGGGATTCCCCATTGACCGACCTTCAAGAAGCAGACGATGAGCACAAACTAGCAGACGACGGACGGCCCGTGTAATCTCTATCCTGACACGGACGTGTTTGCGCGTTTAAACTCAAATAATTGTAAGAATAACTTACCAAAGACCAGGTTTTGTGGATAACAGCTCCGTGGAGCATCAATTAAGGACGACCAACCGTGAAGTTAGAGGATTAAAGTGAATTAACAGCAATTAGCAATTTTGCTTGCTGTTACTGGCCGTGTCAGCCATGACAGAAATGTTCAACAAGCTCGTGGCAGGCAGAAACGTACAATAGTTGATGTCTGTCTGCTTCAGAACCTTCTCCTTGGACGAAGAACGCTAATATTTGTAAGTATAGTTATTGTGAAACATTCGAAAGTTTAGAATAAACGTAAAACTGGCTGTATTCAAATGAATTACGTAAAACTTCAATGCGTACCAACAAAAACCACGTCGTCCATCACGATAGTTGCATGTGTGTGATGGCTTGTATGTTGTATCAGTAATTCATTCTATAAACTCTCACGAAAGTATGAGTAAAGAGCTGCAGGAGCTGATAAGCACGGTAATAATGATTATGAGAAGTGAAAATAAAGGGGACTCAGCCTGAATGAGAAGAAAACAAAAGCCATGGTGTTCTTTAAGAAGAAAGTGATTCCCAGTTGTAAAATAACAGTCAACAACATAACATTGAAGCAGGTATGAAAGTTCAAGTATCTAGGGACATTAATAACTTCAAGTGGAATGTGTGGAATGGAGATAAAGAACAGAGCAAGACAGGCTAAAATAAATTTTCAAATGATAACAAATATTTCACGTAATCAATCACTAACACTGAAAGTGAGGAAAAGAGCCTCCATGTGGCCCTGTTTCTGACTCTTCACATGCTACATGCATAATCTAGCTGTATAAATTTCAGAGTTTACTTCTTGACCTGTAGTCTCAACTTCATCATATAATAAGAGTAGGAAAAAGGGCTGGTCTTTGCTTACCAGTCAACAGATGCCAGTGATCAGCGATGAAATGTGGATCTTAACCAGTCAACAGATGCCAGTGATCAGCTATGAAATGTGGATCTAACCAGTCACAGACATAAAAGACCAGCAATGAAATGTGGATCTTACCAGTCAACAGACATAAAAGACCAGCAGTGAAATGTGGATCTTACCAGTCAACAGACATAAAAGACCAGCAATGAAATGTGGATCTTACCAGTCAACAGACATAAAAGATCAGCAATGAAATGTGAATCTTACCAGTCAACAGACATAAAAGATCAGCGATGAAATGTGGATCTTACCAGTCAACAGACATAAAAGATCAGCTATGAAATGTGGATGTTACCAGTCAACAGACATAAAAGATCAGCGATGAAATGTGGATCTTACCAGTCAACAGACATAAAAGATCAGCGATGAAATGTGGATCTTACCAGTCAACAGACAGAAAAGATCAGCAATGAAATGTGGATCTTACCAGTCAACAGACATAAAAGATCAGCGATGAAATGTGGATGTTACCAGTCAACAGACATAAAAGATCAGCGATGAAATGTGGATCTTACCAGTCAACAGACATAAAAGATCAGCAATGAAATGTGGATCTTATCAGTCAACAGACAGAAAAGATCAGCAATGAAATGTGGATCTTATCAGTCAACAGACATAAAAGATCAGCAATGAAATGTGGATGTTACCAATCAACAGACATAAAAGATCAGCGATGAAATGTGGATGTTACCAGTCAACAGACATAAAAGATCAGCGATGAAATGTGGATCTTACCAGTCAACAGACATAAAAGATCAGCGATGAAATGTGGATGTTACCAGTCAACAGACATAAAAGATCAGCGATGAAATGTGGATGTTACCAGTCAACAGACATAAAAGATCAGCGATGAAATGTGGATCTTACCAGTCAACAGACAGAAAAGATCAGCAATGAAACGTGGATCTTATCAGTCAACAGACATAAAAGATCAGCGATGAAATGTGGATGTTACCAATCAACAGACAAAAATGATCAGCGGTGAAACAGATCTTACCAGTCAACAGACAGAAAAGGTCAGTAATGATATGTGGATCTTACCAGTCAACAGACAGAAAAGATCAGTGAAGAAATGTGGATCTTACCAGTCAACAGACAGAAAAGGTCAGTGATGAAATGTGGATCTTACCAGTCAACAGCTAACCTCAACTGGTATGTGTCTGCATTATAAGATCTTTGCCTAATTGTCTAAGTAGGTGTGATTAAAAAATATCAAATATTTAACCATTAGTTTATTCTCAGATTTGAGTGAAAAAAAATATTACTGTGACCAGTGATCACATTAACTGGCAATTAATAGTAAATTACCAGTTAATAACAATGAAAACTAAAACTGTTGGAAGTCACTGGTTATCATCTCTCTCTCTCTTTCTCTGAACCTTAAGTGCTCAAGGCACATGGGGCTTCCACAAGGGTTTTCCATAACTGCCTGTCCTTTGCCTTTTTTTTCGTTCTTGCCCAGGTGAGGCCTCTATTGTTCAACATCCTCTCTGTTGTTCTTCTCCGCGTCTCATTTGGTCTGCCCTTACTTCTGTTCCCCTGTGGTGTCCATCTTAGTGCTATTTTTGGTAGTGAGTTGTCAGCACATGTCCTAACCTTCATCAGCTTCTGTCCTCAATAATGGCTGTCAATGGTTTCATCTGCATTTCTGCCAACAAGATGCTGTTTCTTATATTGGTTACCATAAATGGATTATATTGTAAAAAACCTGGTAAAAAGCAACCAGTGAAACTCGTTGGAGGATAATCAGGCAGTAGTCTGATGATGCCATTTTTCATGATTGGGAATTGGCCATTTATGACATTGATTCTGCATTTAAGCATTTTGTAATGATTAAATGATTAAAGTGTTTACCGAAGACTGTATTGAGAAAACCGGTATTGTGAAAAGTGCTTCATGGAAGGTAAATGACAGGTACGGTTGTACTGGTTTCAAAAACATCACCGACTATGACATGAGATATTTAACTGAGGAGAATAAATTACACCTTGACAGTCTGGTAAGATGTCCCCAGAAGTCTCCATAAATTTAGCACTTTTAAGAAAATTCCATTTTTAGTTACAAAATATTCCCTGCATGATTATCACTTGCAAATGATGCCACCTTCATCAAGGCTAGCTTGTGGATGTCCATCTCTTGATTGTTTTACAACACTCCCTGTGATTTGGAATTTCTCAGTAAGTTTAGCAACAGTAATGCAGGTGATTGTGTGAGCAGTGTTTCTTGTTAAATTGTACCGGAACCTCATGACCTTGTTTTCTCAGTCCAGCCTTAAAAATGATTTCCTATATGTCAAGGTCATTCAAAAGGGGTATTTTAAAAAGAAAAAACAAGAAAAAAGCATTTTTTTCTCTTTTGAGAGAGAGAGAATAAAAAACACACGCACACACACACACACGTTTTTGCCAAATCTGACACTGTCTTCTCTCTATCTTTCTTACACTCTTTCTCTTATCCTTACATACATTCACTCTCACAGTTGTTAGCCAGTTACTCACCCACTGTCACACATACTCATACACTCACACAGAGATGCTCATACTCACTCACCGACACCTGATATTCATACTCACTCTCTCACTAACTCACTCATTTACAAAGTCTCACACACAGATGCACACTCTCTCTCATTTCTCACTCGCTCACTCTTACTAACAGCAGTTATTACTCAACACTCACTCTCACATTCACTCAGTCCCAGATTAATTCACACACACACACACACACACTCATTGAAATCACACTTACACACTCACTTAGATTTACACATTGATGCACACTTACATACTCAGTCACACTAACACATTTAATATCACTAATACACACTCTAACACTCATACACATTTCACACTAGCCTATACTTACTCTCATTCATTTACACTCATTCATCCATACTAAAACATTTGCACACTCATTGTCACTCACTCACACACTGTCACTCACTCACTCACACTCACTTTCTTTCTCTCTCACACACGCACTCTGTGTCGCTCTCACGCCCTACCAAAGAAACAAGGTGCAGTTGAATGTGAAGACCATTGAACCATTAGTCTTATGACCCATGTTACCAAAATCCTGCTTTGTATTGTCATGAGAAGAGTCAAGGGCAAAATAAAACCAGAAATCGCTGAAGAACAGTGTGGCTTCGTTGAAGGAAAAGGCACAGGTAATGCCATTTATATATATATTGAGAACACTGATGGAAAGATCAATAGAAGTAAAGATGGACCTATACTTATGGTTTCGATAAAGTGAGACACATAGAAATTATAAGAATGCTGGAAGACATCAACATAGATGGGAAATATCTGAAACTCATCAAAAACATATACTGACATCAATCAGCAGCAGTGAAGGTTGAGAACCAAATAGCAGCATTCCAGGACTTAAAATTAGAAGTGAGACAAGGATGTGTTCTATCTCCTGCAAGGATGTGTTCTATCTCCTGACCTCTTCTCCTTGTACAGCGAAAACATAATGAGACACATAGAGAGCTTGCTAGGAATATCAATTGGCGAGTACAACCTCAACAACTTAAGATATGCAGATGACACAGTCCTGATTGTCAAAAGTGAAGGGTAGCTGCAGGCTCATCTGGACATCATGGTTTGTGAAAATAAAAGTAAAGGTCTCAGCCTGAATAAAAAGAGGACTGAAGTGATGGTCATCTCAGAGAAAATCATACCATCGAAATGTAGCATTACCATCGATGGCACAGAACTGAAACAAGTTGATAGATTCAAGTACTTGGGAACAATGATAACAGCTGATGGGAAGTGTCACAACAAAATAAAAAGCAGACATGCTCAGGCCAAGTCAGCATTCCAGAAAATAAGAAACATCTTGTGCAACAGATCCATATCAATGGAAACAAGATTCCGAGTACTTAAATGTTACATCGAGCCAATTTTGTTTTATAGATGTGAAGCATAGTCCATGAATAAGAGAGTACAGCGAGAAATGGAGGCCATGGCAATGTGATTCATAAGAAGGATGTTGACAGCTAAGAAAACCAATGAAGTCTTAAGAGAGGCTGGGGTTAAAAGGCAAATTACAGCAAAGATTAGAGGCAAACAAGCGAGATTTGTAGGAGATTTTCTGAGAAGAGGAAAATTGGAACACATTGTGGCAGCTGGAAAAATTGAGGGAAGAAGAGACAGGGGAAGCTGCTGTATGGAGCTGTCAGTGTGGCTAGGAAGAAAGTCGCTGGCGGATCTCATAATCAAGTCTAAAGACAGGGAATTGTGGAGAGAAATGATCGCTTACAACACGCATAGCGTCACTTTGATTGATTGATGAATCTTATATCCTTCCTGTGCCGTTAGACGTCACATAGGGCTCGCAAAGTAGTTCGCCAATTCTTCCTGTCTTTGGCGAGTCTTTCAACCTCATCAAAGGATTTTATGCCTGTTAATTTGGCCTCTCTTAATAATGTCCTCTTCAGAGTTTCACGCTGTCTGCGTCTTTTTCTTTGGCCTGTTGTGTTCCACTTGACAGCTTGTTTTGGGATTCTCTGATCATTTTTTCTCATCAAGTGACCAACATATGTTCATCTCCTTTTCCTGATCACCCATGAGACTGGTTGTTGTTCAGTCATCTGTCTTATCTCTGCATTGTTCTTGAATTCATTCCACTTGATGCCGAGTATTTTCCTTAGGCATTTGTTTTCAAAAGAGTCTAATTTCTTTTCTATTTCTTTAGTTGTTTTCCAGCTTTCACGTGCATAAATGAGGGTGGATATTACATTTGAATTGGTTAGTCTTAACTTGGTTTTTTGTGCTTATAACTTTTGAATTCCATATATTCTCAAGATTCTTGAAGATTGATGCTGCTTTTGCAATTCTGATTCTAACTTCCTTTCTGGTGTCGCCATCCTGGTTTATGTAGCTGCCAAGGTATGCAAATTGATTGACTTCTTCAATATCTGTCCCTTCTGTGTGTGTCTTTCCATTTTGATTAAGGGAAATTTTCATTACTTTTGTTTTGTCTTTGTTGATTAATGAATCCAGGGGCATTAATTGTTTTTTTTTAAAATTTTTAGTTTTAACAGTTGCATCCCCTCCTTACTCGCGAGTCGGTGACGTCACTAGCACAGACCAAATAAACACCTCCACCCCCTTTCGACCCCACTCGAAAGCGTTTTAAAAAAAAAAGTACATTAAATAATTTATTCATTACTTTCTTTCGGCAGCAGTCAGTCATTTCCATGTCACGTCCGGAACTTTGCCTCCCTAACATCTCACCTGTAGGGCTCTCGGTTGTAAGCAAGATGGCCTGCTGCTGATGCATCCATTCGCAGATCAGCGATGTCTTGCAGCCATCTTCGCCTTGGCCTTCCTCTCTTTCTTTTCCCCATTATTTACCCTCCCAAGACGGTCTTCTCTAAATTATCATGTGTCTAAAATATTTAAGTTTTCTCTCTTTTACCTTCTTTACTAGCCAACCTTCTTCAGTATTGAGTTCTTGTATGATGGTTATGATGCATCAGCGTACAACTGCGATGCCTATAGGAGTGCTGTTAGGGAGGCAAAGCTTCGCAAGGGACATGCAAATGAAAGTATGGATATATTTGTATCTATAGCATTTACATTCAAAGGCATTTATGTGTTTCTCGGCTGTTTTGTTAAGTGTCTGACAGGCATATGTAGTGATGGAAAGATGCGTGTCCTTAAAAAACTTATTTTTGCAGTTCTGTCTGTTCCTCTCCTCAGTCAATCAATCAATCAATCAGTCAATCAATCAATCTCTACAGCTTCTTTAGTTGTTTTACTTTTTGAAGAGCAATAGATGTCCTCATTTTAGTTTCCTTCATTGTATCTCCATTAGTAGTTAGTAATAATCCAAGATATTCATAACTCTTCACCTCTTCTTTCACCATAAGAGCTTCGTAATTTTATTTTGCATTCGTTTGAAAAATAATATTTCCACATTGAAAGGCTAGAATAGATTAATGAACCATTTATATT
>CM019714.1:13091992-13115522 GCA_009760885.1 Achatina immaculata | reverse complement strand
AATATTTTTTTAAAACTTAAGTTCTGTTTTTTTTTCTTCACCCAGTTTGTTGTTACATCCCACTCCCCCCCCCCCCCCCCACACACTTTACAGATCTTCCCAACCCCCATTAAAGTAGAAACGGGACGGCTAAGTTTGAGAACCGCTGATCTGTAGAGTCCATGGAACCTATCTCTCCCCCCTCCCTCGCACACCCCCCCCCCAACCGGGGTCCATGAAATGATTTTTGAGGTCCACAGACCAGCAAATCTTAGCATCGCCTGGGTTCTACAGTGGTTCTCAGATAGGAAAGAGGGTCCATGGCACCAAAAAAAAAATGGGTAAAGAACCACTGGTACGTACGGTTGCTTTACGTATGCGTCTGCTACTACATATTCTTTTACAAGGATTTTCAAAAGGGGGGGGGGGGTGGAAGGGAGAGAGAATATTATTCTTGTTTGTTACCTCGGCTTAATCAAGTAATATTCTATAACCTGTTACTGTCGTTCTTGAATTTGTTATTTTTGTTTTCATTACTCAAGCCAGGTATATGCCCCCCCCCCCTCCCTCCCGCTTTCCCCGTACCTTCGTATTTTGCCAAACTGTCTTGGAGTTACTGGACATGATAATGGTACCTTGAAACAAACAATAATTCTCGTGGAAGTGTTGTTGTTGTTACTGCTGTTGTTGTCATGGAAATACTAAAAATTGCCAAGAATTTATTTACGGCGGTTATCCAAAGGAAAACTTTAAACGAAACAAAATTGTCACATAATTGCTCCATTTTTCTACGTAATCTCCAGTACGTCTGGTGCAAGTCTTCCAGCGCTTGCAAAGTTGCATCGATTCATGAGGAAGGTCGAGTGCATAGTCGTTCATAGACCGCCTGTTTTACCTATTTTTTCTTGAAAAGTAAGAAACAAGTACTCAGAAGTCCGTTTCGGAACTTACTTCTCCACTCATGAACATGCTGCAAGCACAGCCTTCCATCGTCGTACTGAATCTTCATTAGCTGATGAACTGCGATAGATTTCCCGCCTTCAAATGATGACATAACTGCTCCACTTTCTCTCATGCCTCAAGAGCAGAAGTCATCTTTACACTTTATTATGACGTCATGTAGCTTGTTGATACCGTGCTGCCACCTGTAAGACGTTCCTTACGTCATTTACATGATGATGAGACTGCGTTTAGAATTATATAGCAATTTCCATTCAGGTCACCCTCGTATGTTAAAGTCGCAAGCGCAAGCAAAGTGCGCCGTACAACACGGATATTGCTCGATGTTACTGTGATCGATTATACAACCTGACAGAGTCGGCCATGACAGGGACAGCTCAGCAAATAACTAACGACAGTTGATATCTGCCTGCAGTCAAAACTATTTCCTTACAGGAACAATGACAAAAAGAAGTGGATGGTACAGACATATTTAATGAAATATAGAAGATAAACTGAAATGGTCTACATGGTTCTTATACTTAAACGTACCAGGTGAAGACGCATGTCCGATGAGGCAATCAGCGTCCCATAGCTGATAGGCCAGCGTCAGGGTTAGCGAACTATAGCTGACCAAGACCCTGTCCCACCTCTCCGTGGTACCCGCAGTAACAGGCCTAGCCTGGCTAACGGGGCAGGGATCGCCATAGTTCCCATGGTGGTGGAGTCTGCTAAAGAAGTATTGCACACCCTCCCCCCCCCCCCCCCTTGCTTTTTAGCTGTACTCCGGGACTGAAAAAATAGCCGTCATAACCCGCTGCTACGCTCATACGATGCTGTGCCTCAACACCTCCACAAAGAACAACAGCTCTCAGTTACAGGAGTTCGTACAAGAACAAGTACAATACTTACACGTGGGTGTGACTACATCTCCTGGCACTGGCACTGGTACTGGTGCTGATGCTAAAATATTAAAACAAGCTTTTAGAACAAATGCTGTCATGATAACATAAAACAAGTTTTTAGAACAAATGCTGTCATGATAACATAAAACAAGTTTTTAGAACAAATGCTGTCATGATAACATAAAACAAGCTTTTAGAACAAATGCTGTCATGATAACCTAAAACAAGTTTCTAGAACAAATTCTGTCATGATAACCTATAACAATTACGTTTTGATAACATTTTAAACAAATATTCCTAATACTATCATCATAAACTAAAACAAATACATTTTAGTAACATTTAGAATGACAAAAAGATTAATAAAATGGCAGGCATCGAAGATAGGTCGGGTTGGTTTGTTGTTCAGTTGTCTGGCTTGCGGGTACGTCATCATTAATCGTCTGTACTTCCAATGTAGCATAAGATATTGACAATGGTTCCTCAGTCAGTCCTGTCTTGAGGAGATCAGGATACATCAAACCCTGTCTCTCTCGCTTCCTTTAGTTTTAACTGCACCGTGCGTCTCCATGTTCCTAATGGCCTGCACCACTTTGCCACCCGTAGTTGTTGCTTTGGCGAGGCGAAGGACTGAGCTGGAACAAGGATTTCCTCGTGGCCCTCATTCCTGCGCGTCATTGGTGGTACCACTGCAGCATTCTCTCGCTGCTCCACCAAGACTCGACATGCAGACATTCCCCCGCTGCTCCATCAATACTCGACATGCAGACATTCCCTCGCTGCTCCACCGAGACTTTGCATGTAGACTCCTTTGTTAATATTTATATAGCACTTATTTATTTTAATTCGGTAGGTCGTTGGCCCCAGAACCCCTAACCTGAAGGACCAGGGTGTCTCTCCTTGTCTGTCTCCTCTCCGTTGACCTGCTCGGCATGGGTGACTCTTTTGTTAGCTATGCTACCGCCGGTATAGCTGTTCTTATCACTGGAGCACACACGTTTCCCCCCACCGCAATAAGGTGGAGACACCACCCGGAGAGTTGTGGGTATGCAGGATAATTGATTAGTTGACTGACAGGCTGATCGGTTGTTGGCAAGTTGAGGACTCACACACTGCGCTGAACCAGAGATATCAAGTCCAGTGGGAGGTGGCTATGATGATGTGTTTGATTTCCGAAGCGGACAGACAGTGTCTTCACTAGCTCCACCACCATGACAAGCACGCTGATTCACATTAAGCTGTCCAGGCAGAAGGGGAGAAAATCTCGAAGAAAAGATAGATCTACTTCGCTGGCCCTGTCTGCTTCAAAATCATTCTTCTTCTTCTTCTTCATTCAAGGTTGTTGGTCATTTCAGATCCTGATCCCTCTCGACATGGCAAAGCCCGCAGTCCTCTCCAGATCCTGATAGAAGCCCCCAAAGCTTTTGCCCCAAGCTTGTGTCCTCTGACCATGTCTCACGCCTCAGGTCCGCATGCCATTTCCTTACATGAAAAGTGACAATAAGAAGTGGATGGTGCAGACAGATTTCATGAAATGTAGAAGATGAACTGGAATGGCTTATATGGGTCATGTACTTACTCGGGATGCCGGGTACGTTTACTGGTCCTAGTGCTACAACAACAACAAAAAAAAAAAAGCTTTTAGCACAAACGCTGCTTTCATGAAACAAGCACATTTCAGTAACTTTAAAAACAAGCATTCGTAACATTATCATCAAAGGAAAACTCTCCGGGTGCCAGGGTGTTCGTTTTGTTCAGACAGGCATTGACGCCTTAGTTTTCAAACACCTTTTTTTGGAGGGTTCTTGATGGCTAAGTTGATTAATGCGCTGTTCTCTCTTGGCTAGACGGTTGTTCGTCCTACCAGAGTACCGGGTTCATGTCCCAGGTAATTCTTGCATTTCTCTTTGTCTAAAAGTGCTTCGTTTTTCCAAGGTCTAACCATATAATATCGTGCTTTGTTACTCTACTGTGCGAAAGCCTTGCTGCTTCCTATTTGTAAATTTGTAACATTATTATCGTAGGCTAAAACAAATACATTTTAATAATATTTAAAACAAACATTCGTAGCACTGTCATCATAACCCTAAAATAAGTACATCTTAATAACATTTAAAATGGAAAAAAATAGTAAAATAAAATGGCGTGCCATCGAAGAGAGATATACTGTATTTGGTTGAGCGGTTGATAGACAGTTGGTTTGGTTTTTTTCTGTTGTCTGGTTGGTGATTATGTAGGATGACTGACTGGTTGATAGGCAATTGATTAGATCAAAGGTTCAAATCAAACTCTGGCGTCATTGCATCCAGGACAGGCCCTATATATGCCCCGCCGCATGCCGCAGCATTCATTCAAGAGTATGTTGGCCAATAGTTCCCTTCAAGTGTTGGTTCTTTGAGATGTGATTGGTCGACTGTTGACAGGTTGGCTAATGATCTGCATATAGCCTCAAACATGAATATTCTACAGAATGTGCTGTGGTAAAAAATCTTGACCCCACAGATATTAAGTCCCGTGGGAAGTGCCTGTGATGGTTTTCTTTGATTTCTGAAGCAGACAGGCAACGTCTTCACAAGCTCCACCACCATGATAAGCACGTTGATTCCCAGCTCCACCACCATGATAAGCACGTTGATTCCCAGCTCCACCACCATGGTAAGCACGTTGATTCCCATTCAGCTTGCCAGGCAGAAGGGGAGCAAATCGTGAATAAAAGACGGATCTACTTCGCTGGCCCAGATAACTACGAGATCAGTCTAAAGTAGTTACCTTGGCCTTCAACATTACTTTTAGATGAAAATTTCGAGGAAATAGAAATAACAAGAAAGCTAATTGTAACATTAAAGCTGGCCATGGAGACAAACAGGGGATATGGTGCTAGTGTCCGTATTTCCTTGACCTGTCAGCACATTAGAGGATCACGTGGTCAGCATTTAGCCTGGCTGTCTTTCCTTCCCCAGTTCCAGGTACCCATTTCTACAGCCTGGGGCGCCTCCGGCCGGATTTGAACCAACGACCTTCCCCACGCGAGGCTAGAGTTACTGTAAAAATGAAGGGAAAAAAAACCAACGAAAAGAGTTTAAGAGATTTAGAAGGAAAAAAAAAGAAGACACAAAGAAAAGAGTTTAAGAGATTTAGAAGGAAAAAAAAAGAAGACACAAAGAAAAGAGTTTAATAGATTTAGAAGAAGAAAAAAGCCAAGAAGACAAAAAAAAAAAAAAGAAGTTGAAGAGATTTACGAGTAGAAGAAACTTTGTCGCTGTTATCATACTTACGGCGTCTGGGACCATCATTGTCTCCTGAGACGAAGTATAAAAGATATTTGATCAAAGTTAACACTGCTAAACATTATTAATGCAACAATTTTTTAAACTTTAGAATTACTTAAAATTAAAAAAAAAATATCCCTGAAATAAATATAGCAAACATGGGAAAAAAACAAGATAGCAACAAACTTGTCCTAACATAATTTCTTGATTATTCATGAGACAAATAATCTTCGTTTCTATATGCTTGCACGGGGCCGAAGACGCTGACCATTTTGGCAATCAGAGGCCCATAAATGACATGCTACTGCCAAGGTTGGCCGACCACAGATGACCAAGACCCTGTCCCAGCTCTCCGTTGGCCTAGCCTGGCTAACTCCATAATCCCCTTGGCAGTGGAGTCTGCTAAAGAAGTATTGCACGGCTCAGGCTTTTTTTAGCTGCACTCCAGGACTGAAAACAAAAAAATTAGCCGTCATAACCCGCTGGTACCCCAATATGATGCTGTGTCTCAACACCTTCACAACATCGGCTGTGTCTTAACACCTTCACAACATCGGCTGTGTCTCAACACCTTCACAACATCGGCTGTGTCTCAACACCTTCACAACATCGGCTGTGTCTTAACACCTTCACAACATCGGCTGTGTCTCAACACCTTCACAACATCGGCTGTGTCTCAACACCTTCACAACATCTGTTGTGCCTTAACACCTTCACAACATCTGTTGTGCCTTAACACCTTCACAACATCATCTGCAAAGAAACCCAGCTCGCAGTTCAGATGAGACAGAAGACAAGACAAGACATACGCTTATATATAATATTTAATATTGTTTTTTATATTTAATGAAAATCTCATCCCCCCCCCCCCTTGAATAACTTTTTTCTTTCACAAGTTACCTTTAAACGTGAGATATACCTCGGTTTTACATGAATTTAAAATCTGTCTCTTCTTGCCAGTTCATTTGCCATTGTAGACTGTCTCCATTTTTTAAAGTGCCCGACATGTTCTTTACTATGTTCTTTATGTTCTTTACTATGTTCTTTATGTTCTTTACTATGTTCTTTATATTCTTTACTATGTTCTTTATATTCTTTACTATGTTCTTTATGTTCTTTACTATGTTTTTGTTTCCGTGTCGCCAGAGTCTTATTTTGTCAGATTTTTTGTTTTCACTCTCAGCTGCTACCAACAGCGTGCAGTGATTGAATCTTACTACACAAACATCTCTCTCTCTCTCTCTCTCTCTCTGAACCTTAAGTGCCCAGGGCACATGGGGCTTCCGCAAGGGTTTTCCACAAATGCCTGTCCTTCGCCTTTTTTTCTGCTCTTGCCCAGGTGAGCCCTCTATTGCTCAACATCCTTTCTGTTGTTCTTCTCCATGTCTCTTTTGGTCTACCCTTACTTCTGCTCTCCTGTGGTGTCCATCTTAGTGCTATTTTTGGTAGTGAGTTGTCAGTCATTCGGAGCACATGTCCCAACCATCGCCAGCGTCTTTCCTGAATAATTGTTGTCAGTGGTTTCATCTGCATTTCTGCTAATAAGATATTATTTCTTATGGTGTTTGGCCAAAATATTTTTCTAATTCTTCGTAAACATTTAGTCTGGAAAGAATTCAACTTGTTTTCTATGGTTTTGGTGATTTTCCAGCATTCACTTCCATAGATTAGTACACTTAGAACATTACTCTTAAATATCCTGATTTTCATATTTATGCTTAGTTTTTTTTATTTCCATATAGTCTGTGTATAGTGATTGAATCTTACTACACAACATAGGCGACTGTAAGTCTGTGTATAGTGATTGAATCTTACTACACAACATAGGCGACTGTAAGTCTGTGTATAGTGATTGAATCTTACTACACAACATAGGCGACTGTAAGTCTGTGTATAGTGATTGAATCTTACTACACAACATAGGCGACTGTAAGTCTGTGTATAGTGATTGAATCTTACTACACAACATAGGAGACTCTAAGTCTGTGTATAGTGATTGAATCTTACTACACAACATAGGCGACTGTAAGTCTGTGTATAGTGATTGAATCTTACTACACAACATAGGCGACTGTAAGTCTGTGTATAGTGATTGAATCTTACTACACAACATAGTCGACTGTAAGTCTGTGATAGTGATTGAATCTTACTACACAACATAGGCGACTGTAAGTCTGTGTATAGTGATTGAATCTTACTACACAACATAGGCGACTGTAAGTCTGTGTATAGTGATTGAATCTTACTACACAACATAGGCGACTGTAAGTCTGTGTATAGTGATTGAATCTTACTACACAACATAGGAGACTCTAAGTCTGTGTATAGTGATTGAATCTTACTACACAACATAGGCGACTGTAAGTCTGTGTATAGTGATTGAATCTTACTACACAACATAGGCGACTGTAAGTCTGTGTATAGTGATTGAATCTTACTACACAACATAGGCGACTGTAAGTCTGTGTAGTGATTGAATCTTACTACACAACATAGGAGACTCTAAGTCTGTGTATAGTGATTGAATCTTACTACACAACATAGGCGACTGTAAGTCTGTGTATAGTGATTGAATCTTACTACACAACATAGGCGACTGTAAGTCTGTGTATAGTGATTGAATCTTGATACACGAACATTGTAAGTCTGTGTATAGTGATTGAATCTTGCTACACAAACATAGTCGACTGTAAGTCTGTGTATAGTGATTGAATCTTACTACACAACATAGGCGACTGTAAGTCTGTGTATAGTGATTGAATCTTGATACACAACATAGGCGACTGTAAGTCTGTGTATAGTGATTGAATCTTACTACACAACATAGGAGACTGTAAGTCTGTGTATAGTGATTGAATCTTACTACACAACAAAGGAGACTGTAAGTCTGTGTATAGTGATTGAATCTTACTACACAACATAGGCGACTGTAAGTCTGTGTATAGTGATTGAATCTTACTACACAAACATAAACGACTGTAAGTCTGTGTATAGTGATTGAATCTTGATACACGAACATTGTAAGTCTGTGTATAGTGATTGAATCTTGCTACACAAACATAGTCGACTGTAAGTCTGTGTATAGTGAATGAGTCTTACTACACAAACATAGGCGACAGTAAGTCTGTGTATAGTGATTGAATCTTACTACACAAACATAAGCGACTGAAAGTCTGTGTATAGTGATTGAATCTTACTACACAACATAGGCGACTGAAAGTCTGTGTATAGTGATTGAATCTTACTACACAAACATAGGCGACTGTAAGTCTGTGTATAGTGATTGAATCTTACTACACAACATAGGCGACTGTAAGTCTATGTATAGTGATTGAATCTTACTACATAAACATAAACGACTGTAAGTCTGTGTATAGTGACTGAATCTTGTTACACAAAACATAAACGACTGTAAGTCTGTGTATAGTGATTGAATCTTGATACACGAACATTGTTAAGTCTGTGTATAGTGACTGAATCTTGCTACACAAACATAAACAACTGTAAGTCTGTGTATAGTGATTGAATCTTACTACACAAACATAGACGACTGTAAATCTGTGTATAGTGATTGAATCTTGCTACACAAACATAAACAACTGTAAGTCTGTGTATAGTGATTGAATCTTGCTGCACAAACATAAACAACTGTAAGTCTGTGAAGGTTAAGCTTTGAAGATCAAGCGATCGTATTCTGCTGAAAATATGTTGAGCAAATTCCATGCGTAACAAACATCTGCTTAAATTAAAGCGACTTTCAAAACGATTAAGTAAAGAAAAAAATATTATAAGGACAAGAGTAAAGAAGTACAAGGATAAGAGTAAAGAAGCGTAAGGATAAGAGTAAAAAAAGGTACAGGGATAAGAAACATAACTTCTTATTTCATATGTTAGCCCTCAGAAGGCGTTGATAGCGCTTGTCACAGTGTCCAGATGAGCTGTAATATGTGCGCCATTAGGTTCGAAACGTCTGTCTTTGGTATGGAGTATGATTACTGAGGCCTTGTTCGCCTTCCCGCTTTGATCTCTATTTGGCCAGACTAATGTCTGTTACGAAGGGGGAACCACGAACAGACTCGTGTCTGTTACAAAGGGGGAACCACGACCAGACTAGTGTCTGTTACAAAGGGGGAACCACGACCACACTAGTGTCTGTTACAAAGGGGGAACCACGACCACACTAGTGTCTATTATAAAGGGGAACTACAACCAGACTAGTGTCTGTTACAAAGGGGGAACCACGACCAGACTAGTGTCTGTTACAAAGGGGGAACTACAATCAGACTAGTGTCTGTTACAAAGGGGGAACCACGACCAGACTAGTGTCTGTTACAAAGGGGGAACCACGACCAGACTAGTGTCTGTTACAAAGGGGGAACCATGACCAGACTAGTGTCTGTTACAAAGGGGAACCACAACCAGACTAGTGTCTGTTACAAAGGGGGAACCATGACCAGACTAGTGTCTGTTATAAATGGGAACCACGACCAGACTAGTGTCTGTTACAGAAGGGAACCACTTAAAGGTAGAGAGTAAAATCTTGGTGGTCAGCCGTAACTTGACAAGCCAGTCACCAGCAGCTTGCTATGGCTCTTTGACCTCTAACTTACTCACTTTTGTTACTATGTCTTTAAGGGCACGCATATTTCCCATCGCAACATATGCCTGTGAGACCTGGACACTTAGCAAAAGAGCGGAGAAACACATAAATACCGATGAATGTAAATGATGCTGAAGAGTTGTTCAAGTATCAAGAGAACAAATATTGTAGGATTAAACCTCGAAAAAATCGTTGGCTAAGTCGATAGTACGCTGTTCTCTCGTGGCTAGACGGCTGCTCGTTCTACCGGAGTCCGTGTTCGAATCCCAGGTAATTCTCTTGTGATTTTTCTTTCTCTCACGTCTCACTAAAGTGCTTTGTCTACGATTTTTTCGAAGTTTAATCCTACAATATTTGTTCTCTTACTTTACCGTACCAAAACCTCGTAGTTTCCTATTTATAAAAAATTGTTTCAAGTATCAAGGACACACACACACACACACACACACACACACACAAAAAGAACGAATATAACCATACTACAAGAACTTAATATTGAAGAAGGCTGGCTAGTAAAGAGGATTAAACAGAGAAAATTTAAATATTTTGGACACATTAAACGTTATGAGAATTTAGAGAAGACAGTCTTGGAAGCGTACATAATGGGAAAAAGAAAGAGAGGAAGACTAAGGCAAAGATGGCCGCAAGACATCGTTGATAATCTGCAAATGGATGCATCATAGCAGGCCATCTTGCTTACAACCGAGAAGCCTACAGGAGAGCTGTTAGGGAGGCAAAGTTCCGCAAGGGACATGCAAATGACTGACTGTCTTTGCCCCCAGAACTAACTTCTTAAGTACAGCAAAAAGATAACAGAAAGGAAGCCCCAACACTGTCAAATGAAGAATTTTCGTTTGTGTCTTTTAAAAGTATTCTTGCAGCGACATTATTTGTTCACTAGATACCGTGCCGAACATCCTATCTTGAACCAATGTTGATATTTCGGATGAATTTAAGTTTTTCGTTTTCTTTCAGTCCCCTGGGATATGTTTCTCTTTGTCTTCCTCCCCCCCCCCCACCCCCGGAATTTTCGTGCTTCCGCAATTTATGAGCGACATATAAAGACCAAAAAAAAAGTTAAAAAGTTAAAAAGCGGACATACCTGTTGGCAAGAGACCTGTTGGTAGCTGAGACATGCAGTCTCGAACTGTAAGAAAAATAAAAATTGACGTGCTGATTTCAAGAAAACGCAAACAAACAACAACAACAAAAAAGTTCGCGCGGAATGTTTTGTGGGTTGCAAGTCTGTGAAATTTAAGCTGTTAAGAGAGATCAAGCAAGCCATTTATTTTGATTGTCAAAAAAGTGTGGACAAAACAAATTTTCAAATTTAAAAAAAAAAATGGTAAATGACTTTGTAACATACAAATAGTTTTAGCGTGCAAGTATACAAGATTAAATATACAGAATTCACAAACCCGCTACAGTAAAGCTGTGGTAACAAATTATAATTATACTATTTAAATATATAAAAAAGGCAGGAATATCTTTATTCATTTTTAACTGAGCACACAGATTTGACGTTTCTGGATCAGTATTATGTATGACACAAGCTGGATCATTACAGTTGTGTGTGCGGTAAGGAATAAAGCTGTTCCTAGCTTCTTTTTTCAATAGTCTAATTATAATTGATCTAATAAAGTCTAATAAAAGTCTAATAAATAATTACTCCTCAAATTACTAGGTCTATCATCTAATAAATAATTACTGGGTAAATCACTAAGTCTAATAAATAATTACTGGGTGAATCACTAGGTCTATCAGTCTAATAAATAATTACTGGGTAAATCACTAGGTCTATCAGTCTAATAAATAATTACTGGGTAAATCACTAGGTCTATCAGTCTAATAAATAATTACTGGGTAAATCACTAGGTCTATCAGTCTAATAAATAATTACTGGGTAAATCACTAGGTCTATCAGTCTAATAAATAATTACTGGGTGAATCACTAGGTCTATCAGTCTAATAAATAATTACTGGGTAAATCACTAGGTCTATCAGTCTAATAAATAATTACTGGTGAATCACTAGGTCTATCAGTCTAATAAATAATTACTGGGTAAATCACTAGGTCTATCAGTCTAATAAATAATTACTGGGTGAATCACTAGGTCTATCAGTCTAATAAATAATTACTGGGTAAATCACTAGGTCTATCAGTCTAATAAATAATTACTGGGTGAATCACTAGGTCTATCAGTCTAATAAATAATTACTGGGTAAATCACTAGGTCTATCAGTCTAATAAATAATTACTGGGTGAATCACTAGGTCTATCAGTCTAATAAATAATTACTGGGTAAATCACTAGGTCTATCACTTCAAAACAATCCTGGCATTGATGGTGGATCTTGTGCACCTGTGCGAATCAATGGCCAGAACGATATTTAGGCAATTTTTTTAAAAATTAGCACATTTCTAACAGAACTCATATTCTTAAATTATAGAGTAAGTTCTTTCTAGTTTTGTTTCTACCAACAATTTCTCATGAAAAGTTATTCTAACATGGCATGGAAACTAACTCAGGAGTAAGAGAGTTAAGATTTCAGTAATCTAAATAATCTGTTATTCTCTCTCTCTCCCCTCTCTCTCTCTCTCTCTCTCTCTCTCTCTCTCTCTAGCAGCATCACATATACAGCATATTCTTTTTTTTTTTAATATTCAAGGAACTGACTTCAGCCATGCAAAGCATATTTTTATAAGACGTTTAATGGAGAAAAAAAAGCAAGTTATTTACAGCATTCTTACCAACGCTAGCCACTAACACAACCAGCAGGACACAACAGACAGCCCTCATCGTGGATTATGTAATGTCAGTATACTGTAAATCGCCTGATTATTGTTTGAACGAAATTTCATGCGAACAGGTGATCCAGTAAATGCTTATATATGTCCGTCCCAGGTGAACGAGCACGCGGGTTGGTTCTGCTACAGCCAATGGGAGATGATTTATATATAATTTTTTTAAAATGTTCTTCTGGAGCTCTCTAGGACTCTCCTCTAATCCCCACGCCCTCACCCCCTCCCTAAAATCTGCATTTTCCCATGGCTTTCCCCAGGGTAATATAAGGAAAACACACAAAATTTTCTACTTTGTTTTCCCAGACCTACTATGTGACACATACATACCTTACATAATGGGAAAACTAGCAGGCGGTTACAAAGACATTATGTCAGTGCGACTTGTTTCAATAGGGGGGGGGGGGGGAATGGAAAAATACAGAGGAAGAAAAATCTGTTAGGGTGAAATAATCTTTAAATCAAGTTTGGCGTATTTCATAACAGATTTATGGCATGACATTTCTCATTAGGCGAGATGGCCACAGCCCTAAAGGAAGGTACTGTACATCAATTTCGATCACTTGACACGGCGAGGCTAATGCAGGGATTTACGAGGCTGTGATTGGACGGAGGAGGATGTTTTGAAGGAGGAGAAGGAAAAGCAAACGAGAGAGGAGGTGAGGAAGATGGTGTGAGGATGACATATCGGCTGTCAAGATAGGCTGGACCTTTGTGGGCAACAGAACCTAATAATTTAAGGGCTGTAGTTAGGTTCACAGCAGCATGATACATAGTCAGCGTGAGGGTATCACCAGCTAGTTTCATAGTCAGTGTGAGGGTATCACCAGCTAGATACATAGTCAGTGTGAGGGTATCACCAGCTAGTTTCATAGTCAGTGTGAGGGTATCACCAGCTAGATACATAGTCAGTGTGAGGGTATCACCAGCTAGATACATAGTCACTGTGAGGGTATCACCAGCTAGATACATAGTCACTGTGAGGGTATCACCAGCTAGATACATAGTCACTGTGAGGGTATCACCAGCTAGATACATAGTCACTGTGAGGGTATCACCAGCTAGATACATAGTCACTTTGAGGATATCACCAGCTGGACACAGAGTCACGTCATCTAGTACCAGCTAGATACAGAGTCGCTATGAGGGTGCCACCAGCTAGAAACAGTCATACCTTGGTTGATATCACCACTATGCTAAATCACTTTGCAGTGCAATAACTTCGTTGTTTCTCATCTGAAAAATCGCCGTTGATGACCTGAAAGATTCCAGTTAGTTACGACTTTCTCTTCCTGAAGTCATACCGGTTTGGCATGCTATTCATCTAGGTCATCTGGGCTTTCTGAAGCAGGTGGGTCACCTGGAGTATATGGATCGCGTGGAGCATCAAGAAAAACTGGAGGACACAGGCTATCTGGGCCACTGCACCGTTTAAGATTTTACGGTTCCTTCGCAAAAGTTTACTTTGAACCCGCGTGTGAATGTACATGTATGTCGTAAAATGAAATTACAGAGCATAGTTTAAAGTTCTCTTATGAAAAGAAAGCTAAAATGCAAAGAAATCGAGAAAACAAACTTATTTAACGCTTTCTTGTCCCTTTTCAGTGCTACTAAAGTGCATAGTAACATACAGACATTGAAATATAAAAGCAGAACTTTATTTATTTACTTATTGTGAGGCAAAACAAACTTTTTTTTCTTTAAGTGTGCTCTGCAGAGCAACTTAGAGGGAACATTAATCTTGACTCTTTTTGTCAGCAGATGTAGGAAATCTGGAGTTTCAAGATATATCTAGGTCTTTAGAGCATTGCGTCGTCTAGAGCATCTATATCATAGCTATTTAGGGTTCATGAACTTGGAGAACGGCTGACCTAGTCTCAGGACGCTACCATACATGCTCGGCCTTTGACCTCAGCGCTGTTCGCAGTGTTTGTTGGGGTGATCGTGCAAGTGGCACATTGTCTGTTGGATGATGGTGCAAGTGGTACATTGTCTGTTGGATGATGGTGCAAGTGGCACATTGTCTGTTGGGGTGATGGTGCAAGTGGCACATTGTCTGTTGGGTGATGGTGCAAGTGGCACATTGTCTGTTGGGGTGATGGTGCAAGTGGCACATTGTCTGTTGGGGTGATGGTGCAAGTGGCACATTGTCTGTTGGGGTGATCGTGCAAGTGGCACTGTCTGTTGGGGTGATCGTGCAAGTGGCACATTGTCTGTTGGGTGATAGTGCAAGTGGCACATTGTCTGTTGGGGTGATCGTGCAAGTGGCACATTGTCTGTTGGGGTGATGGTGCAAGTGGCACATTGTCTGTTGGGGTGATGGTGCAAGTGGCACATTGTCTGGTGGGGTGATGGTGCAAGTGGCACATTGTCTGTTGGGGTGATGGTGCAAGTGGCACATTGTCTGTTGGGGTGATGGTGCAAGTGGCACATTGTCTGTTGGGGTGATGGTGCAAGTGGCACATTGTCTGTTGGGGTGATGGTGCAAGTGGCACATTGTCTGTTGGGTGATGGTGCAAGTGGCACATTGTCTGTTGGGTGATGGTGCAAGTGGCACATTGTCTGTTGGATGATGGTGCAAGTGGCACATTGTCTGTTGGGTGATGGTGCAAATGGCACATTGTCTGTTGGGGTGATGGTGCAAGTGGCACATTGTCTGTTGGGGTGATGGTGCAAGTGGCACATTGTCTGTTGGGTGATGGTGCAAGTGGCACATTGTCTGTTGGATGATAGTGCAAGTGGCACATTGTCTGTTGGGTGATGGTGCAAGTGGCACATTGTCTGTTGGTGATAGTGCAAGTGGCACATTGTCTGTTGGGGTGATCGTGCAAGTGGCACATTGTCTGTTGGGGTGATGGTGCAAGTGGCACATTGTCTGTTGGGGTGATGGTGCAAGTGGCACATTGTCTGGTGGGGTGATGGTGCAAGTGGCACATTGTCTGTTGGGGTGATGGTGCAAGTGGCACATTGTCTGTTGGGGTGATGGTGCAAGTGGCACATTGTCTGTTGGGGTGATGGTGCAAGTGGCACATTGTCTGTTGGGGTGATGGTGCAAGTGGCACATTGTCTGTTGGGTGATGGTGCAAGTGGCACATTGTCTGTTGGGTGATGGTGCAAGTGGCACATTGTCTGTTGGATGATGGTGCAAGTGGCACATTGTCTGTTGGGTGATGGTGCAAATGGCACATTGTCTGTTGGGGTGATGGTGCAAGTGGCACATTGTCTGTTGGGGTGATGGTGCAAGTGGCACATTGTCTGTTGGGTGATGGTGCAAGTGGCACATTGTCTGTTGGATGATAGTGCAAGTGGCACATTGTCTGTTGGGTGATGGTGCAAGTGGCACATTGTCTGTTGGGTGATGGTGCAAGTGGCACATTGTCTGTTGGGTGATAGTGCAAGTGGCACATTGTCTGTTGGATGATGGTGCAAGTGGCACATTGTCTGTTGGGTGATGGTGCAAGTGGCACATTGTCTGTTGGGTGATGGTGCAAGTGGCACATTGTCTGTTGGGTGATGGTGCAAGTGGCACATTGTCTGTTGGATGATGGTGCAAGTGGCACATTGTCTGTTGGGTGATGGTGCAAGTGGCACATTGACTGTTGGGTGATGGTGCAAGTGGCACATTGTCTGTTGGATGATGGTGCAAGTGGCACATTGTCTGTTGGATGATGGTGCAAGTGGCACATTGTCTGTTGGGTGATGGTGCAAGTGGCACATTGTCTGTTGGGTGATAGTGCAAGTGGCACATTGTCTGTTGGATGATGGTGCAAGTGGCACATTGTCTGTTGGGTGATGGTGCAAGTGGCACATTGTCTGTTGGGTGATAGTGCAAGTGGCACATTGTCTGTTGGATGATGGTGCAAGTGGCACATTGTTGTTGGGTGATGGTGCAAGTGGCACATTGTCTGTTGGATGATGGTGCAAGTGGCACATTGTCTGTTGGGTGATGGTGCAAGTGGCACATTGACTGTTGGGTGATGGTGCAAGTGGCACATTGTCGTTGGATGATGGTGCAAGTGGCACATTGTCTGTTGGATGATGGTGCAAGTGGCACATTGTCTGTTGGGTGATGGTGCAAGTGGACATTGTCTGTTGGGTGATAGTGCAAGTGGCACATTGTCGTTGGATGATGGTGCAAGTGGCACATTGTCTGTTGGGTGATGGTGCAAGTGGCACATTGTCTGTTGGGTGATAGTGCAAGTGGCACATTGTCTGTTGGATGATGGTGCAAGTGGCACATGTCTGTTGGGTGATGGTGCAAGTGGCACATTGTCTGTTGGGTGATAGTGCAAGTGGCACATTGTCTGTTGGATGATGGGCAAGTGGCACATTGTCTGTTGGGTGATGGTGCAAGTGGCACATTGTCTGTTGGATGATAGTGCAAGTGGCACATTGTCTGTTGGGTGATGGTGCAAGTGGCACATTGTCTGTTGGGTGATGGTGCAAGTGGCACTTGTCTGTTGGGTGATGGTGCAAGTGGCACATGTCTGTGGGGTGATCGTGCAAGTGGCACATTGTCTGTTGGGTGATAGTGCAAGTGGCACATTGTCTGTTGGGGTGATGGTGCAGTGGCACATTGTCTGTTGGATGATGGTGCAAGTGGCACATTGTCTGTTGGGTGATGGTGCAAGTGGCACATTGTCTGTGGATGATGGTGCAAGTGGCACATTGTCTGTTGGATGATGGTGCAAGTGGCACTTGTCTGTTGGGGTGATGGTGCAAGTGGCACATTGTCTGTTGGATGATGGTGCAAGTGGCACATTGTCTGTTGGGGTGATGGTGCAAGTGGCACATTGTCTGTTGGATGATGGTGCAAGTGGCACTTGTCTGTTGGGTGATGGTGCAAGTGGCACATTGTCTGTTGGGGTGATGGTGCAAGTGGCACATTGTCTGTTGGATGATGGTGCAAGTGGCACATTGTCTGTTGGGTGATGGTGCAAGTGGCACATTGTCTGTTGGTGATGTGGTGCAAGTGGCACATTGTCTGTTGGATGGTGCAAGTGGCACATTGTCTGTTGGGTGATGGTGCAAGTGGCACATTGTCTGTTGGATGATGGTGCAAGTGGCACATTGTCTGTTGTGGGTGATAGTGCAAGTGGCACATTGTCTGTTGGATGATGATGGTGCAAGTGGCACATTGTCTGTTGGGTGATGGTGCAAGTGGCACATTGTCTGTTGGGTGATGGTGCAAGTGGCACATGTCTGTTGGATGATGGTGCAAGTGGCAATTGTCTGTTGGATGATGGTGCAAGTGGCACATTGTCTGTGGATGATGGTGCAAGTGGCACATTGTCTGTTGGATGATGGTGCAAGTGGCACATTGTCTGTTGGATGATGGTGCAAGTGGCACATTGTCTGTTGGGTGATGTGCAAGTGGCACATTGTCTGTTGGGTGATGGTGCAAGTGGCACATTGTCTGTTGGGTGATGGTGCAAGTGGCACATTGTCTGTTGGATGATGGTGCAAGTTGCACATTGTCTGTTGGATGATGGTGCAAGTGGCACATTGTCTGTTGGGTGATGGTGCAAGTGGCACATTGTCTGTTGGGTGATGGTGCAAGTGGCACATTGTCTGTTGGATGATGGTGCAAGTGGCACATTGTCTGTTGGATGATGGTGCAAGTGGCACATTGTCTGTTGGATGATGGTGCAAGTGGCACATTGTCTGTTGGATGATGGTGCAAGTGGCACATTGTCTGTTGGATGATGGTGCAAGTGGCACATTGTCTGTTGGGTGATGGTGCAAGTGGCACATTGTCTGTTGGGTGATGGTGCAAGTGGCACATTGTCTGTTGGGTGATGGTGCAAGTGGCACATTGTCTGTTGGATGATGGTGCAAGTGCACATTGTCTGTTGGATGATGGTGCAAGTGGCACATTGTCTGTTGGATGATGGTGCAAGTGGCACATTGTCTGTTGGGTGATGGTGCAAGTGGCACATTGTCTGTTGGATGATGGTGCAAGTGGCACATTGTCTGTTTGGTGATGGTGCAAGTGGCACATTGTCTGTTGGGTGATGGTGCAAGTGGCACATTGTCTGTTGGATGATGGTGCAAGTGGCACATTGTCTGTTGGGTGATGGTGCAAGTGGCACATTGTCTGTTGGGTGATGGTGCAAGTGGCACATTGTCTGTTGGGGATGGTGCAAGTGGCACATTGTCTGTTGGGGTGATGGTGCAAGTGGCACATTGTCTGTTGGGGTGATGGTGCAAGTGGCACATTGTCTGTTGGGTGATGGTGCAAGTGGCACATTGTCTGTTGGGGTGATGGTGCAAGTGGCACATTGTCTGTTGGATGATGGTGCAAGTGGCACATTGTCTGTTGGGGTGATGGTGCAAGTGGCACATTGTCTGTTGGGTGATAGTGCAAGTGGCACATTGTCTGTTGGGGTGATGGTGCAAGTGGCACATTGTCTGTTGGGTGATGGTGCAAGTGGCACATTGACTGAACACAGCCAAGAAAAGAGCAGGAAAAGAGGTTGAAAGTTGACAGCTATTTTAGAGTAGCTAGAACTCTTTAGTCTACTTCAAAACCATCTACCAAGTCGAAAACTGATGCCATCATCATCATCATCATCATCATCATCATCATCTTTTTTTTTCATCAGATTCGGATCGTACCAGTACTTTTTCTTGTTTTCTTTTCTGCTCACGTTACATTTTTCTAAACGTCCCTGACCCCACGGCTTCCAGGTTCTTCCCTGTGTCCGGATTTCATGTTCCTGAGTGACAAGAACTCGACGTGAAGAAGATGAGTATTTACTTTAATAGTTCCGAGTGTCATGGCATAACTGATGTACCTGTCAAGCAAGCCTGTCAGTGCTTTAAGGAAAACAGATTTAAAAAGTTTAAGAAGAACGTGTTTTCGAGGCCACGCCCGACTTCTTCAAGGCCACCTAAGGCGGTATTTAATGCCACTTTAGTCGGAACCAGAGACGAAAAAGAAGCCCCACAAGAGTTGCCCTCGAGGGTGTGCACAACATAAAAAGTGTTGCTGGTTAATTCATGTCAAATCCCGGGATATTTTTCTATCGATGTCGTGGCGAAGATGAGACGTGGTTCCCTCCACTGACTTATCTAGATCTTCATTATTTTCTATTTTCGTCCCCCGTGGCCAAATTATGACATGCCAGTTAATACCCTTTCTCTAATCTTTCGTAAATTTTATCCAGGAAAAGGTGAGCGGGGGGGGGGGGGGGGAAATTATTGCTTCAAAAATATTTGTCGATGTTTGCAATATACTTCTGTGACCTGGGTCATGGCCTATGACCCCGTACTCTCACGCAAGACAGTTTATGTTGGTAAATATGTTGTGCAGACCTAGACCGTCTCGCAACCGATTTCTTTACATTTACGTGATGTTTGAGCTGATGAATAGAAATGTCTAGATAGTTCTGTCTGCTGGGTTGTTTTTTTTTCTTGTGTCCTGGTTTGTTTCGGATTTGTTTTTCATGTTTCCACCCCAAGACAGTTTTGAGCTTTTCAAGAAGGCCAAGTTTTGGGATTTCTTGTCTGCTATGTTTGACTGACATCTCACTACCAAAAATAGCACTAAGATGGACACCGCAGGGGAACAGAAGTAAGGGTAGACCAAAAGAGACATGGAGAAGAATAACAGAGAGGATGCTGAGCAATAGAAGGCTCACCTGGGCAAGAGCGGAAAAAAAGCAAAGGACAGGCATTTGTGGAAAACCCTTGTGGGTGCCCCATGTGCCCTGAGCACTTAAGGTTCATTGAGAGAGAGAGAGAGAGAGAGAGAGAGAGAGAGAGAGAGAGAGGGAGAGAGAGAGGTTTGCTTTTCTCTACGCATACTCCGACCAACCCATCACATCTACTCGAGAACGTATTGATTATACTTGTTGATCACCACACAGTCTCTGAATGGTGTCTTTGCCATTTTAGTCTTCCGAACAACCAGGTAGAAGTTAGGACGAAGCTCACAGGGAAATAGAAGTTTGCAGATCTGGAAGAGATGACAGTAGCTTAACGACTCTGTGTGCCCCCAAGAAACAGGAAAGCTATAACAATCCATCTCTGGGTTGTTTTACTCATCCCACTAGAAACAGAAGCAAAAGCGCAGTTCAGATGATGTCCAGAAATAAATGACCTAGTCTAGGTATAATACTATTCGACTGGTAACAGTCTCCAGCCTGTAAAGAATAAAGGACTGAATCTAGCTACGAGGGGCGTTCAGAAAGTGATGCACCACATCGTTTTTCTCAGGAGTTGTTTATTCAAAAAGTATGAAATTAATACACAATATCATGGATATGTCATGTAAACATCGGTATTATTCAACATATCCCCATCAGCTTGTACGGCTTTAAGCCAGCGCGAAACAAATGCATGTATTCCTAGCTCGTACCAGATTTTATCTTGATTATGCAGCCAATTCTTCGATGCATGAATCACTCCTTTATCTTCTTCAAATCTTACCCCTCTGAGAGTATCTTTAAGTGGACCAAACAGATGGAAATCAGAGGGTGCCAAATTGGGACTATAGTGGATTGGGTAGTACAGTCCAACTCAATCTGATGATTGCTTCCCGTGTTGCCAGACTTGTGTGAGGCGCACGTTGTCGTGAAGGAGAAGCAGTATGCTGGATTCTTCTGTGGCCGAACTCTGCGAAAACCTTGATTGAGATATTTTCCTGTGAGACCTGGACACTTAACAAAACAGCTGAGAAACACATAGATGCCTTTGAATGTAAATGCTACAGAAGAGTTCTCCAAATCGTGGACACAAAAATCAACAAATATATCTATACTACAAGAGCTTAATATTGAAGAAGGCTGGCTAGTAAAGAGGATTAAACAGAGAAAACTGAAATATTTTGGACACATTAAACGGCATGATAATTTAGAGAAGACCGTCTTGGAAGGATACATAATGGGAAAAGAAAAAGAGGAAGACCAAAACGAAGATGGCTGCAAGACATCGTTGACGATCTGCAAATGGATGCATCAGCAGCAGGCCATCTTGCTCACAACCGAGAGGCCTACAGGAGTGCTGTTTGGGAGGCAAAGTTCCGCCAGGGACATGCAAATGAATGACTGAGCTGTGGCAAGACGTACACAGCGCGGCCGATCATGGAACTTCTTATCTCAACTTATCGATTCTTTGATTCTCTGAACCGAGCGACTGGTTGTACTCCTGCTAACTGCAAAACTTCCAATCACATTACACAGACGCTTGTTCACAACAGTTTCCTTCTCTGCAACGAGAAATGCTATCACAATTCGCTGCTTATACCGCAAGTTGCTAACATGGTCCATTTAAACGGTTAGAGCAGCCATATTATTTGGTCGGTTGCGATGCAATTTGGTTCACACAATCGGCACATGCCATATTTAAAGTGTGTAAAATTTCATTCTTCTATCTTCATTATTAACTGAGAAAAACGATGTGGTGCATTACTTCTCACCCCCCCCTCCTCTATAAATACTACTCGATCAGTCCGATGATGTCCAGACAGTAAATGACTGAGTATAGGTAGAAATAATATTTGACCGGTGATAGTCTCCAGACTGTAAAGAACAGACGACTGAATCTTGCTATAAATACTACTCGATCAGTCCGGTGATGTCCAATCAGTAGACAAGAGACGACTGAATCTAGGCATACACAAACTAACCATAAAAAGTCCGGCTACAGTCAGAACAGAACAACTACAACATCTGTGCGCTGTAAGCCCACAAAATTCACAATTCTGCTGGATAGAGATTCAAAGAAGAGGAAACGTTTATACCTGGATTAATAAATCGTTTGGCTTATTAATCTCAGCTCTCTTAATCTTTCTGATATCACTTTATTTTCCCGAATTTGAACTCTACGTAACATAACAAGAAAGCGTAGATCTCATTCTTGACCAAAACCATTTTCAACATATGGCTACCTTCATCTATGAATATATTTGGACCAAAATTAGATTTACTTTCTTGCTGCACTGCACTCCCCTGACAGTTTCTACTTTCTCAGTAGATTTAGCCAAAGCAATGTCTTTGTAATGTTTATGCCCTTTAATAATTTCTCTTTGCATCTTAACGTATGCTGCTGCCTCTTCTCAGAGACCTATTTTCGTCTTTTATTATCGTTCTCTGAACTCTTATATCGAGATTAGTATGCAATCAGGGCCTACGTGAATGTCGTAAAGTATTAGTAGCTTAGAGACAAGAAAAGGGGAGAGAACGAATATTTAAAAAGGTGACACATTTTTTAAAACTTAAAATGACGTCCTTCAAACCATTCATTTAAACCAAATAAAGTTTATTATTTCTGCTTTCTTCCTTCCTCTACAAACAAGTGCAGAACTTCTCATCTCAAACTGACAGATTTCTTTTGGAAAAGTTTGCACGAGTGCTAAAATAACAAGATGTTTGCGAAAAGAAATTTATTACTGAACAGAATGGGAAATAGAATCATTCATTCATTCATTCATATGCATGTCCCTTTCGGAACTTTGTCTCCCCAACCTCCTGTAGGCCTCTCGGTTGTGAGCAAGATGGCCTGCCGCTGATGCATCCATTTCCAGATCATCAACGATGTCCTGCAGCCATCTTCGCCTTGGTCTTCCTCTCTTTCTTTTCCCCCATTATGTACCCTTTCAAGACGGTCTTCACTAGATTATCATGACGTTAATATGTCCAAAATATTTCAGTTTTCTCTGTTTAATCCTCTTACTAGCCAGCCTTCAAGTATTTAAAAACAATATTTGAATAGGTCACAGAACTGATAAGAGAGTAAAAAAAAACTGTAGGAAATAGTAGCTTTAATACTAGTAGTAGTAGTAGTAGTAGTCGTAGTAGTAGAAGTAGTAGTAGTAGTAGCAGTAGCAGTAGTATTACTAGAAGTAGTAGAAGTAGTAAATGCCTTTGAATGTAAATGCTACAGAAGACTTCTCCAAATATCGTGGACACAAAAAAGTACAAATATATCTATACTACAAGAGCTTAATATTGAAGAAGGCTGGCTAGTGAAGAGGATTAAAGAGAGAAAACTTAAATATTTTGGACACATTAAACGGCATGATAATTTAGAGA